>VMOF01000369.1:19047426-19327949 GCA_011764245.1 Trialeurodes vaporariorum | reverse complement strand
ACCTGTGACTAATTTCATCAATTGTTTTGAAAACTTTTTTTTACTACCCTCTATAAATCAAACATAAATTCAATAATTCATTTCGTGGAAACTTGTTCTCATTAAACATGGAAATATTATTCTGAATGGAGGTTCGATCATCCGTTTTCGTCAAACATCAGAAATATGTTTTTCATATATTTATTGCACATCTTGAAGACAGCTGAATGTCAATTTTTTGTTTTTTTGTTTGTTTTGAAAGATACATTGGTCGTTCATGAAATTGTTTAATGAACTGTCCAGGCCGCTAGGCGGGTGGCGGGTATACCGCGCAGGGTGAGGGTACCTTTAGTTAGAAGAAACTCCTATACACCAATAAAAATACTCTTCAGCTTCCAAATTTCCAATTAACTAAAATAAAAAAAATAAAATTGCTGTTTGGAAATGGATCCTAGAAAAAATCCTCGACTTTTACGTCGCATAATTCGTGGAACACCATATCCACCGTCTAAGGAAGTTGGTTTGTTTATTTACACGTCCGAATTGATGCCACACCTTTCAAGTTGTAAATCCTGACGCAATAATTTATTTGCTTGTTGTTGCTTTTATTGTTTTTTTTTTTTTTTTTTTTTATTTTTTATTTTTCGAGGTTTTTTCTTTCTTATTTTTGTCTCTTAGTTCGAGTATCGGTTTCTGTCAACAGTAGCTACGAAAATAGCCAAAGGCTATTTGGGAGGGTATCCTACGATCAATCATTTACAAATCATTAATGCGTATTTACTTAAATTGACGCCTTTTGTTGTCAATGAGAGCGAAAAAAAAAGAGAACGGTGGAGTTGTGAGTGTTTCAACCTGTCAACACGGCGTGAAACTGACCTCTGAATAACTAAGCCTTTTATCTAACGCGTTGCTTTTTTATTTTTTTTATCTTTTTATTTTCGAAAATTAATTGCTTGGTAAAAATCGGTTTTATAGTGTTTTAAAGTCTAAGCCATTATGAATTACGAGCTTCAACGCTTCGAAAAGGAGCCTCAGTTATATAAATCGCACACAAATGACATTTTTGAAAGAAAATAGTTGTATTTTCTGATTTTTGAATATTTAGATCCCTGAAGTTCATCAGTGCATCTATACCGAAGCGGGCCTGCGTTTGGGGACGCCTCGGCGTTCTTAATTTGTTGCGCGCTCATAATTTTGAGAAATATCGACAACCGGAAAAATCGGAAATGCAGTCATCAGAGTTCATCTGTGCCTATAGGTGAACTGTAAAGGTTGCATATTAAATGGGATAAAACAACCAAAGAATAACTGGAGATTTCATACAAATGCATGATATTCTGGCGCGAGTTTTATTTCCGATGCAAACCGTTTTTAACGTAACAATTACTATTTTGAGTTTGACATAAGCAAATTTTCGTTTTTAATTACCTAATTTTTGGAAAAACTACACCATTTGTCTATGAATCTGTAAATGATTCTCTTCAAGTCTCATTCATCATAAGAACGCTTTGAAGTCTTACAAACCATTAGCGTGACATGATGCAGTGAAACATTGCCTTTTATCCATTTAAACCCATGAAAAAGATCGAACTATATTGGTTGTTCAGGGAAAATAACTCTCATATTCGACATTTAGCGGCGGTTTAAATGGGGGGGGGGGGAATCGACGTTGCCGAGCAGATTTGCCACTTCTATATGAACATGGTCTGTTTGTCAACATTAATTACAATAATATGTGCCACAAAGTTTTGATGGGAAAATGAATTTTTGATTTTTCAGCGTAAGATAACTAAATGAGAGGAGTTTTAAGCGTGCCGTATATATACGGTACGCTTTTTGTTTTCATTTTCATATCTAGTATATAGGTTGCATGCTTTGCTTATGGCAAAACCTTGGCGGGAAAGGTTTGAAAAATTAAAAACGTGTTTTCATAAAACTGGTTTCATTAATTGTTAATTTATTGCTGCAATCCAGGAGGTCTCGGCGTCTATTTTCTTAAAATTGTAAAAGTTTTGGTATTCCTGTTAATTTCAATAAGTTATTAAGCGTCAAAGTCGAATTCCTTTGAACGAGAATTCCATACAGGTCCAGCAACCTAAGTCATTTGTGCCAACCTATGAGTCAAAATTCAAAGGCAGGAGGGGGGTGGAAACATCTCCCGCAGGAACCCTCTTTGCCCCTCGCCTTTGGGCTCCACCGGTCACAAGATTTCTTCACGGTGCATTAAGCGGTCGTAAATGTGTCAAAATCTGTTTGACGAGGGTTTCGGAAAGAAGTGACGGCGAGGTATTGATAAAGAGCGGGCGGGGAATAGAAAAGAGAGGGACTCGTTCATATCCTTAAGTAGACCTGTTTAGTGATGACGTCACGATCAGAATTGGTTCCAAACAAATGCTCTATCTCTCACTCTCGTTGATTTACCTATAAGAAATCAGATCCAAATTTTCGAACGCAAATTCATGCTAGTTAAAGAACAGTTTTCTCAAATTTTATTAAACCATTAGATTCCACGTATTTTAAAGTATCTTTTCACTCTAACATAATTCCTAAAAGATCACAAGCGAATTTACAATCAAGCGAATTTACAATCACAGTTATACCGAAAGATGTTCTACGTTTTGTCCTCGTCTTACTCACGGTCTCTTATGGGAGTATCACCGCCATGACACTCAATCATTCCAACTTCTCTTCGTATCGAAGCTATTGTTCGAGGTATAACACATGTCGTGATGGTGCTGATGAGCCTATATCCTAGAATTTTGTGCTCATAAAAACCTGTGAGTGTGACAAGGACAAAACATAGGACTTTCTTTGATATAACTGTGATTGTGCATTGATGCGCGATGTTTCAAAAAGTTTGTGGTATAGCGGGCTCATATTTTATCACTGAGAAAAAAGTGGCTGTTAAAACTGTAAGAATAGAGCCATAGATGATTTCGCCTTATTTCAATCATGAAACCTATCGTTGCTATAGTCAGCGCGATTGAATCTACACGAATTCCGATTGTCTCTATGGAATTTTGATTATTTCTATGGGAAAAAAAGCGCGGGAATATATATCCTATCGGAAAATTCATTGAAACAATCGGAAATTTTTATAAGGGACGTGGAACCCAATGGTGTGATAAACACAACTGGTGCAAAGAACATGTTGTTTACTAGCACTTGTATTTGAAAATTTGGATCGTGTTTCATATGGGAAAACCCACGAGAGCGCGAGTGAGGCGGAGCCTTTTTTTGGAACCAATTTTTTTCATGACGTCTCACTAAACAGTAAACAGGTCTTGGTCATTGGGAACATTTGAAATTCTGGGGGATCGGCAAATTGAAAACCCCTTTATGAGCGTCTATGCAATCAAGGGATTTTTGAGGAAATTTTGGGCGTTTTGTTGCGAAAAAAAGGTTTTTAAAATCCAGAACAAAGGGGCGGGGGTAAAATTCGCATTAATAGCTCTAAAAAGTGAGAGGGGCTGTCACGTGTCTTCCACCCCTGGACAGCTTCCTCGCTGCGGCTATGGAATTGACTCTGGAATAACTTATTTACCTATCCTAAAAAGTTTCTCCCGTGAACAGTATTTTTTACTGGAAGCTTCTTCAAATTTTGGAAATTATAGGTCCATATGGAACTTTGCTTCTCCAACACGAAAAATGATATCGACCGATGGCAACAGAAAAAAAATAATATTACAATGAGTTGTAATGAATAATGGCTTAGTTTTGACTGTAAACTTTCGATACTTTTCAACAAAATAAATGGGGGAGGGGGAATGGGTCTTTTGCAGACTTTTGCTCCAGCGCTATAGAGTGTTCTGTATCATGTAAAATCGCGTGAAAAGTCCATTGGTGGCATCAGAAAGTCATGAAATGCGATAATAAACTCACAAGAGACGTTTAATGAACTCCAAGTTGGCGGTAAAATATCGAGCAACCTGTATTATGCACCACGAACATCCAAGGATAGCCAACCTCACAATATCGATCACACCCAATCACAATGTAAATAAAACACATAACCTCTGACGCTTTGAGGTTGTCAACGTTGGCAATTCTTGGATGTTAAAGGTGCATGCATACGGACTGCTCGATACTTTTCCGCCATCTTGCATTTCATTAAACATCTCTTGTGAGTTTATTATCGCATTTCATGACTTTCTGATGCCACCCATGGACTTTTCACGCGATTTTACCTACGATGAAACACTATTTATCGTTGTAGCAAAAGTTTGTAACAGACCCATTAAAATCCACAAACGCCTTAAACCTCCACACCTACTAATCTATACCCCTAGAATGCTTGACGTGTAAAGGGCACCTGAAATGGTTAGTTCTGTATATTAAAGGATTATTTTTTCATGAATTCGCAAGTGTTCCATTTATGTATCTTACATATCTACATCGTGACAATCGCAATAAGTGCTGACAGCACCTAAAACGGAAAAAAAGAAGAAAAAAAAACTGTTTATTATTTAGAATCACGGCTTTTCCGAAAATGACGCTTTTTGACTTCAAAAGAACGCAACCTCATTTTTGATCCCTGAACAAGCCGTTTAAAAGGTGGAGGGATTTAGAAATATCTATTGTCTATACTTTATGTGGGTAAAAAAGATCGAGCCTTATCAAATAATTTTCTTTTTTCAGCTTTCAATAGGTTTGTTGCAAACTTTTGCTACAGCGCTATAGAGTTTTGATTTTTATGTAAAATCGCCTGAAAATTACATTGGCGGCATCAAATAGTCATAAAAGCCATTCATAAACCCACAAAACGCATTATAAAGAAAGCCAAAATGGCAGTCGTAAAGCCGAACAATCTGTGCACGCGCATACGACGAACATCAAAGACAGGCGATCCATTTTCCCCTTTTTCGTTATAAGGGGGGGGGGGAAGAAAATATCTCTACAGTCAAACTGTGATTTTAAAAATTTGCATGGTCAAGATGTTGTGTTCTGTGAAGGGTGGCGGGGAGCAAAATATCAAGAATATAGGGTGTTGCAAAACTTAAGTGCCAAACTTATGGAATGTATTTTTGGGGTGAACATGTACCTATATAAGGCTTTATTTTTCTACATGAATATGTGCTACAGATGTTTCTCTTCTGAGCTAAAGCCCTTCAAAGTTTTGAAAACAAAAAACAAAAAACAAACACAAAAAAACAACGCCTTTGACTCATCTCCTTATAGATACATCTGATCTAAATTTATTTTTTTCATCATTTCTCACCAAACAAGCTCAATTGGACAGCACTTCTCACAAAAGAACTGAGTGACATTTTTGATAAAATTGAGTTATTGATTGATAGACCTAGCAATACTGAATCTCGAAGCAACAAGTGTTTCTTCTAATAACAACTATTTTTCGTCAAAATTCCAGGTAAAAGTGAGCTGGTGAGCCTCATTGAAGTCATTGTCCATATGATGAAATTAAAGGAGAACTTGGTTCCTTTTTCTTAAACCTTAATCCGAGTCACGTAAGGAACCAACTCCGACTTGGTTCCTTTCATAGAATTGGGAACGGACTTAAGTCCGGATTAACGGATTTTAAAATATCAACAGTGTAAACCAACTCTGCCGTTTGGTTTCTCTTAGAGATTCGGTTTTCGTGATTATGCCAAACAAAAAGAAGAAAGGAACCAAGTCACTTTAAACGCTAAAAATTAAGTAGGTACCTTTCCTGCATAGGAAATTCCTTTTTTCCGGTGTTGAAATGCAAAAACATAACACGGTAGTTGAATGAAATCAAAACGTAAGTAATTCCGAGTTTTTTGTTTAAATGCTAGCTCTTCAACTTTGGTCTTACTTTTTTCGAGATCAGCTCCATGTCAAGTGGTTCCTCTTTGATGAATTATCATTGCTAGCAAAAGCATTAAAGCTGTTCAGACTTTAGTGGCACGCTTTTCCAACACCTGCGTGTTGGAATTTTCCCTGCTTGTTTTTTTTTTTTTTTTTTTTTTTTTTTTTTTTTTTTCAAAGAGATTTTAGTCAAACCGTCTCCAGCCTGGTTAATGAACGAAAATTAGAAATTTAAAAAAAATTAAAAAAAAAAAGGATAGATGCTAGAGTGTAGAAGTATAAACTTATTCACCGTGAGCACGTATTGCAACTTGCATTAGTCTTACTTTCAATTCTGAAGGAGAAACCAGAGCGATCGGAATCAGAGCGCCAGGCATGTCTTGTTGTGACCCTCTCAATCATGAATCGTTCTTACGTATATTGTACGTGCTTACGGAAAGTGCCCCCGTAAAAGTGAAAACAATGCCTAGCGATCTAGTGAAGCCGATTCTCATCATATTCATTTTTAAATCGCGAATAAAACTCTTGCGCAGAAACTGAATACTGTGGCTGACGCAGAAACGATATAATTTTAAATCGGTGATTTTCTTGTTGAATGTTCTGAATCATCGATCCCCGTGCCAAAACCACGGGGAGGATTTTCCCCCCTGACCTCCTCAAATGACGCAACTGTAACAATACTTTATTCCATTACCTTAAACAGTAAAAATATATCTCTTATTTTTCTTCCTCTTCCTCTGAAAATATAATCACATTGGACCAATTTTCCGTCCACAACCAAGTTGCTGAAATTCCTCTTGCACCCACAGTAAAGATGTTTCTCCAATCTACGTAATTTGACAAAATTCGATTAAATTCAGCCGAGTTTGAAGTTGGCATTTTTCAGGTCTTTCATGTAGTTTTTTGAGCGTTTCAAGTGTTGGGCAGTAGCGGCTCGTGCAATCTGGCAACAGTGCTATTTTGCCATTTAAATCTGTGCTAAAAGATCGATTCTAGGTGAGGCACAGCGCCTCACCAAAGAATCGATTATTTTACATAAGTTTAAATGGAGGGAGTCCATTGTTGCCACATTGCACGAGCCGCCACTGGTGTTGGGTTCTTTGAAATTTTCCGATCAAAAAGTATGTCTGGCGATGTAAAACGTATACTTTGAAAATTAAAGGTTAAAAAATTAGCGATGTTTGTTTTTGAATGCTGCCAAGAGTTTTACCTCTGTAGTGAACTAACCATCGCGTTAATTTCTCTACAATTAACAGCTACCTGCGAGTAGTCTTTGGCTACCGAGAAACATAACGATGATTACCATAGCGATTAGCGACCAGTGGCGTAGCGTGCAACTTGGCAACGATGCAGTGTGTCCATTTGAACTCATGAAAAAGATCGAAGTATCGGGTATTTGGTGAACACATTTGAAATTCGACCTTTTACATGGGCTCAAATGGACATGGAACAACGTTGCCGCATTGCACGCTACGCCACTGTTAGCGACGTCCTCCAATGCTCGACCATAGTGACGCTGTGACGAGGACGACCCTCGAACGGCGAAAAGTAAATGATCTTCCCTCAGATTGTATGTTCAGGAATACAATTTTTTGGGAAATAGGTCTGGAGTTTTACATTTTTAAGGCGTAGCTATGCTATACATATATGTAAGGGCTTTCAAAATAAACCATAAATCAGGTTGCTGGGACTTCAAGAGTCGAAAGACAAAATCCAAAGTATTTTGAGTTGCAGGATCCTTTTCTCTCTAACAATAAGTTCAATTTATACTAACAATGAATTTCAAAGATTTCCTCTCTTGTACCAATTTTTATCTAAGTTGCCGGAAAATAATCATTCGAGCCTGGATTTAAATTCCAAGGAAAATACTGAAGCTCCTTCCAGAATTGACGGCTCAATGTACCTGATTTAGCTCATTCAACCTCTCGGAATTTTCGTAGAATTTCAAACTGTAAATTAAAACTTACTAAGATGAAGCTATATTAAGATTGATGCCTATTCGGGCATAACCTTGCGTCTTAATCTACGTCTACCCATAGGTGCGTACATGTGACGGTACATATTATAACGTAAAATCAGCTTAGTTTGGATCTGAAAGTTTAAAGGGCTCTATACTTGTCAGGAACTCCGGTATTCTTATAATCTTTGGAGTGCTCCAACCAGAAAATATGCTGAAACCTGTAAAAGGTATAGTCTCGTCAAAACCGCGCCTAGGAGTGCTGAGTGTCATTCCTGCCTAACCCGCACTAACTCATGAGCCACAGATTTTATGCTCTCTAACATGTAACGTGGCTCATCAATTGATTTAGGTTAGGGCAGGTATGACCGTCAGCCCTCCAATTAAGTGAGATTTCTATTTTGCTCCTTCTAATTTTCGATGTAATTTTTCTCCTGCGCGCCCCCCCTTCCTCCAAGTTCCCAGTCGTGCGGCCATTTCTTTTCTTCCTTGCTGTATTCTTCATAAACTGTTAGCTTTGCTGAAATTGGAAGCCCCCTCCCCGCCCCACAGTAGGCCAGAATTTGGAATTTTGAGGCCAAAAATCAGCAAATGAAAATCAGTTTAAATAAGAATTAATTGTTTTGATACTTAACTGATTTTAGACTTTCTATGTACATTTTCTAGCTAGACTCATGTGTTATAGAGGTGGCTCAAGTGAGTAATATTTAGTTCTGGAAACTTTCAAACGAAAAGTTCAAAGTTTAGGCGATTTTCATTTTCGTGTTTTTTACCACCAAATAAGTCATTTCTACCTACTGTGCGGCCTTCCGCATAGTTCAAACCGACTAAAGGCAGCAGTGTTGCTAGATTTACGGCTTTAGGTCATATATTTCCTATAAGAATCAATGTAAAATATACGGGTTTTAACCTCAAATCTGGCAACATTGGCCAGAGAAGGCGTCGCATCGTGCACAGCGTTGATAGTGATAGTGGTGGGCATGCGTGACTCAGCAAATAGAAATACCTGCAACTTTTCATTCATCCGGAATCAATCCAAAACTTTCGAATAAAAAGCTTTGTTTGAACTCCCTCCTCCGGGGAGAAAAAGAAAAAAATAATCTCGAAGTCAAGTTTTTTGTATACCGCATCACACAATCACGTTACATCCTTTAATTTCAACGTCATCAGTGACATGATGTGAGGTGTACTTTCACAGTCTATTGATTTTGATTCTCAAACAAAAGCGCGATTCAAGAATCGATTGGAAAGTTCCGCGGGGCTATCACGCGTGCGATTGACCGGAGAATCATTCTCAAATTCCTACTTACCAGTAGCGTTGCATATGATGGGTCTGTTGCAAACTTTTAATACTTCTACATCTAAATAGAGAGGATCAAGTCTGGATTAAAATCGTTTGAAAATTATTTAGAGAGAAACAGAAAATTCCAAAATTGATTCTCAAACATAAAATATGTGTTTAATAAACAAAAGTCCAAGATGGCTGACATTGAGAAAGTCACAGGAGGAGGAGTCCCATCTAATTGCTACTTTCTATAAAGTGCGAAAAATGATGTATCATAGGGAAAGCTGCAATTAGACGAGAATCCCCATTAATGTGACACGCTCTATGACAGCCATCTTAGAATTCTTTTTTGAAAGCATCTCCTTATTGAGTTTTTGGGTTAACAATGGAACTTTCTAATGCTACCTACAACATTTCAAGTGATTCTACAACAGAATGTACCCTCTCTAGTCTCTATAGTTGTAGCAAAAGGCTCTCGTCCGAATCACCCCTCAACTCACAGTAAAAGGAATTTTTAAATTTTTAGTAATGAGATGGTTAACTGGTTAACGAATGTATGGTAAGCTACCCTTCTCAAAGTTGACATTTTTATAAAAATTAAGTTTTTAAATGTTGCGGGTAAGACAAGTTATCAGAAACTAGAACGACCCCGGAAAAACTGGTCACCCGAGATCACCTAAAATTGTTCCAAAAGCCACCTTAATCAGGTGATTCCACGAAGAATTTTTGGTAATTTCATTTTATTTCGGCGACTTTTGTAACAATTTATTTGGTGATCTTTGGTGACCTTTGGTGACCGCAGTTTTGCCAGGAGACCCTCAGTTGAGGCCATTTTCCGGGAAAAGGAATCATAAGACAACAGGCGTGCTCTTCTTAAGAACTCATCACTGTTATCGAATAGAGCGTTTTTACTGAAGAGCACACCTGATGTTTTATGAGCCCTTTTTTTCCGGAAACGGGCTCAATTTTAAAATGTCCGGGTTTTCGCACCGATGTCCGCTTCCCACATCAATCACCGTCCCTCGGTTTTACAACGCACTCTGAGTACTAATCATCCTGATGATAAATTTCAAGTGTTCATCGTTCGTTCCGTTAATGATCTTACCATTCGACTAATCGTCGGAATATCGATTCCATCGCTCGCTGATTGGCATCGAGCCACGATATTTTTTGAAAGTTCGTCAGACGAGTGTGATATAGGCAACACTATGCTGCGGCGCGTCGCGTCTTCGCCCGGGCCTATTACTCAGGTTTTTTACACTTTCGAAACTTAGTTCGCTTGGGAAAGGAAAAAATAAAATAAAAAAATAAAAAATAAAATGAAAATGAAATGGTGTATAAAAAGCAAAGATTAAGTTGTCAATGTACGGGCGAATGGCGGCGAACGCACACGAAGATGTTTTAAGGCGCGAGTTGAAAAATATGGCGCATGACAGTTCGTTCCGAGTTGGAAGTGGAATAAAAAGTCAGTGGCGTAAATTGACAGATGCTCCAGTTTATGAGTCGTTTCTTTCCGATTGGTTTGAGACATTGCCTAGGCTCTCATTCGAATAGCGACTGATTAGCGCATGCTCATAGGCTTTCTCCTTGGGCCTCTTCTCGACCTCATCTCCATTTCGTTGATCTGTTCTTAGCGACCATATTACTTGCACTCCCTCTGTGTGTCAGCCTGTCAAACAAGTTTCTTTTCGTCTCTCATCGCTCACTCTTTCATCGTCTCTCTTTCTCTCGTATTCTCTTTCTTCGCACTCCTATACATCTCTTATTGCTCCGAAAAACGGTAGGTCACTATGCGAGTATCTTAGGGTCAAGCAATAGTGATGCGAAAACTTTGCAACTATTTCAATCTTCCCAAATTTCGATACACGTGTTTTCTATCGAGATTTAATGGCAATAAAAAACGGGTTTTGTCAAGGACACGCTGAAACACGCCAAATGTTCCAAATTAATACGCATGTTTCCAGTGAGAGATTCATTGCCAATAAATTTAAATGTGCTGCTTCTTCAAGGACGCATTTTTTCAAGGATTAACTCGATTCAGTTGGTGAAAGATGTTAACAGCCTTATTATATGGGTGGTAGGGGGAAGTGAAGAGCATGGGTGATTATATAGAAATTGTACTCTCTCTCTCTCTCCCTCTCTCTCTCTCTCTCTCTCTCTCTCTCTCTCTCTCTCTCTCTCTCTCTCCAGCTGTTTGAACGCATGTGTTAGAAAAGGATAGCAGAGAGGGCCATCAAGTGACTTTATCCCCTATCTCCGTCCTTTTTTAACGCAAATATTCAAATGGGAGGAGAGAGAGACAGAAAATTCCTGTATCCACCTATGGATAGTGAAGCGCCGAAGCAATCAGCATGGTTGCTCCGATGAAGCCTTTTTTTGGGAAATGGGATGATAAGCAATGGAGTAAAGGTGAGCGAATGAGCCATTAATTAGTTCACTTTTGTATATATATCATCATCGTTTTTAGATACATTATAAAAGAAAAATACTTCCAGGTGTATATGCTTCTGGAATCCATGATCAAGCATGCGCCTAAGAAGATAACACAATGTGATCCGTTGTCAAAGCAGTCAATGGCATAATTTCACAATACTCACGACTGCGCTGTCGTACTATGCAGATCTAAATGTGAAATTACTCGGACACGATTTTATTAATCAAAATAATGATTGTGGAAGAAAATGGTATAGGACCCAAAGTATGTGCATAACTCTTCATTTTCTAGCTTAAAATAATTCAGATTACTTGGTTTTTGCAAGAAAATTAGTAACTTAAAAACGCTTCTAAAACAAAAAATTAAAAACTTTTCATGTGCCGAAAAAAAATCCATGTTTAAACCCATTGTGTGCCGTAAGTAATTCCCTGACAATAAGGACGTTGCGTACAATCTGGCAGCGATGTAATTAAATTTGTCCATTGATTCCCATGAAAAAAATCTAATTATTAGGTGTGCGGTGAACACCCTCGAATTCAATCTTTTACATTGGATTAAATGGACAGAAAGCGGTGTTGCCACATTTCTCGGTATGCGCTACTGATAAACAAGTCGTATAAGCTTCAATAAATAGTTCTAATGACGTGTTGCCTTCTCAGGTATGCCCTAGTTCGGGTACTCATCAATTTCCGTAAACTTCAAAAAACAATTCCAAAAAGAAATTGCAAGGCAATCTACGTTACATGGTCTTAATGTTTTTTTACGGTTTGAGAAATTCATCATCAGTCAAAGTTAAATTAGTTCCCGTCGTATCTTTAATTGCGCTTTTAACTCGGTTACTGCGCTCAAAATGCCGTAGACATAGAAGCACCCGAAAGTTGCTGGTATCCTGCTTTTAGGGTATTCGTATGGTCGATTCCAATTAAATTATATCTTTAGGACGACTGAAGCTTTTTGAAAGTTCAATCGGTACTAATTTACAAAGGTGCGCTCACTTCTTCTCTGTTTCCATTTCTGTAATTTTGAGCTGAATCTTCAGCGTTTAGTGCCGATTGATTCCACCAAAGCACTACCGTTTGATTAATGTCTAGTTTTTGGTCACGCATAATTCATATTTATGAAAACGAAAAGATAGTTACTGGATAATCATCTAAGGATGCCTTTGCAAAATATTTTGGATTCGTAATTAAGGCTGAAAGTACCGAAAAACGGGGAAACATATTTCGACGTAAGATTCGATTAGCGGTATCTCGTGGGGGGGGGGGGGGGGGGGTGTCAGCCAAATGTTTGAAATTATTGACGGTAAACTTTGCAGAGACAATCTTCAGATATAAACGCTGATTTGGAAGAAAAAACAAACAAATAACAAACAAAAACAAATAAAAAACAAAAAAATCCAAGTGTCTTCTGCTATAGTAATCTTCACTGCTGTTATAGCCTCAACTTTCCACCAAAACTAACCAAAAGCTAATTTTTGGACCCCCAAAATAATTTGGGTTTTTGGACAGTTTCAAATCTTGTGATTTTCCTGTAAAATTCTCCTAATTTATCTGTTTCCTGTCAAATTCTCATAATTTATCTGGTTGCTTTAAAAACCTACATCTTGGTCTTATCAAGTGCTCTCAATCGCTTAAAATACTCGAAAACTACAATTCACGAGAGCAAGTATGCTATATGCAAGATCAGCTCGGTAAAAAACCAGTAGTTAAAATTAACCACTGAAGCACTGACGAAACGTGTCATACAACGATGCTTTCTCGTCAATAACCAACCAGTTGTAATACTAAACTCGAATCAGTGAAGCGTGCCATAGTTTTCTCAAGTTGCGTCTGAATAGCGTGACTAACTTTTACGCGATATCATGTTTACGTTATTTTTATACGCGAAACTCTCAGGGAATGGAAACCCTTCCAGAGCCCCTGTTATTCTTCTTCATTCGCGGAAAAACGTTATAAGGAAAGAAAATCGCTTCTCAACCGTGGGGTCACACACAGATCCAAAAATTAATTGGGAGCAGGGCTGAAATATTTAAATAATAAGACCTTCTTCACTTTTTTACCGTGACGCTTGCGGAAAATGTCATTTCTGACGCGTGTACGCTTATGATGAATGAATGAAGGACCTAGTTACTGACGTAAAGAGAGAAAGTCATTTTGGGGCGAATTTTTTGAAATGTTGGATGTGTCGTGAGGAAAATTGGCTTTTAACTTTGACCTTGTATGCAAAGGTAGCTCGTGAATTTAACCCTTTACTGCATGATTTTTTATTTTTTTTTTCAATAAAATAATTTTTTTTTTTTTTTTTTTCAGTACAATTTTGATCCTTGAGACAGGGAAAAATAGTGAAAAAATGCTTTCCATTATATTTCAATGGTAAAGAGCCTGAATATTAATTGTTCAAAATATGGTCTTACCCGCATTTAGGTATCCATGCAACTGAAAATAAAGTTTTCAGGCTAAAAAAAAAAAAAATTGAAGTAGTAAAAAATAAGTTAGTAAGTTTCAATAGTTGTTTTTTTGTATATGGTACCCCTGCGTTACTCCCAAACATAACAATGAAAATCGGAAAATCTCTATCAGATTTTCAGTAAGCTATTTTCAACCACTCTGCACGTTCTCTATCCTGTGCTGCGCGCTCTAGGACAAAATCGACAATTCTTACTCGTTTAGTATCTGTTCCACATGTGACCCACCATGCAGCGACAGTACAACTCAAGTCCCCTACTTTTAGATAAGGCTTCAAAAAAATTGTTCCAGATCTGGGCTCATCTGCAGTTAAGGGTTAAGGTAATCGATTCTTTTTCTGCGAAGGGGTGCGTGGAAAATGATTAAATCTGTTTCCATAGCAATGGCCAAGTTTTACAATTTTGGACCGCAATAGCATCAGTAAATGATCGGCATGGACTTTTGGAACATGCTGTATAGCGATAGTGCAGCATCAGGTTATCATCGCAGCAGCAGGAGCTGCGTATAGTACTTACACCAAGTAGATACAGTCAGAAGGCAGGCGGGCCGGTCACGGGCGTGGCGTGGCGGAGGGTGGGAGGGGGAGGGCTAATGGTATTCGATCGTCAGAGAATTTACATGCTCCAACAGTCGGTATGAATTACCAAAACTAATTGTGAGGGGGGCCAGGAGAGGGGGAGGGGGAAGAGGAGGAAGAAGAAGGGGGCACTGACATTGACATTGGGTATTGTTATTGTGTTCTGTACTCTGTAGTCATCGCGCGGCAAGCGCTCCCGTTTTTATATCAACCAGCGCAGCGTGTGCAGTGTTGTCAGACCATTATATAGCGGCTTCTTCAATTTGGCAACGTCAAATTTTCTTCATTTGAATCAACGTGAAATAACCCACTCTTTCTTTATCTGTCTCTTTATATGAATCGATTTTTTACACATAGGGTTATATGGCAAAAAAGCAAGGTTGCCAGATTGCATGGGCAGCCCTATGGTCTGAGATCGACAAAATGTGGCCAAAATTCCGGGCGTAGTTTTCCCATCAATTCACTTTCAAGATCAATTTTAATCACAGAAAACTCTAACAACAAGTTGCTTCGACCTAGAAATGTCACTGGAAAGTTTCAAATTAAGTATGAAAAATCGAAAACTATGATTCTTTATGAATTTGTTTCACTGATTTTTTGCCTCTTTTTTTCGATCTCAGACATAAGCGGACCCTTTTGCTACAGAAATAACGAGCATTATGTTTTTCCATAGAGTTTGATCCAAAAACACCGATAATCTGAAGAACCTTCAAAGGATAAATCTGCCAA
Organism: Trialeurodes vaporariorum; assembly: GCA_011764245.1. Lineage (NCBI taxonomy): Eukaryota > Metazoa > Arthropoda > Insecta > Hemiptera > Aleyrodidae > Trialeurodes > Trialeurodes vaporariorum. The sequence goes on along the minus strand of VMOF01000369.1, from coordinate 19,312,736 downwards.
TTCAAACTGCAAACTTACAATCTCCGGAGTAAAAAATTACTTAGCTGCCGTAGTGATCGTAAGCGCAGATTACTTGTGATCAAATTGATCTTAAAATCAGAGCACATAGATCGAAATAGAGCGAGCAAATGTTTGCGAACGCTGCGATGTGGTGTGATTTGAAGATCAATTTGATCAAGTAATCAGCGCTAACGACGGCTTGCCTTAATTACATGTCTACATCGGTTGCTCAGTAATTGTTTATTACAGGAATACCAAGCGTGCTGTTTGAATTGACAGCTTTTAAAAGGGCGTTGACGACTTCATAAGAGTGAGCTTCAAAGGTTCTTATTGGAAGTGCGTTCAACGGTGTTCTTTGGGTCACACAGAAAAATAAAATGTTTTAGATTTTTTAAAAAGAAATATTTTTGAATTACGTGACAAATAGACGTTTTTTAAAACTAAGTTTTGTTAAATTAAAAAAAAATACTTTTCAGTAGACCAAAATACCGAATTTTCCATTTAAAAACAATCATTTTTACTTTAAAAACAATTAATCTGAGTGTGAAAGTACGTCTTATTGTCATATACACATAATTCAAGAGATTCAAAGCTGTAGGTAGAATGTAGATTTCCCAAAGAATTTGGTTCTTTTGCCTAAAGAATCGGCATCGACTCATCTCTAGTCGATTTAGACTCTTGTCGATGTATCAACCACTTCACTTTATGGTCTCGAAAGTGTTTTCTCAGTCCAAGGGGTTGCAAATGGAACAATCCTCCCCTGAAAGTTAGGAGATTCCAACTTTCACGCGAATTTACCACGTGAGCAAAAAACAAGTAAAGACATTTGAGATTCGAGGGTTTGCTTTCTTTTAGAACTTGATTTTGAGGTTTTTTCCAGCTTGGTAGATTTTCTGCCGGCGCCCATGATTAAAATCTATTAAAAATACTTGATCCACCTTGCTGTGCGGCAAAATTATTCAAAAGACCCATATTAAGGCTAAGCAAAGAGAACTATTTGAATGATGTCATTCATTCGTCCATAAGGTGACTCACACAACGGTAGCTTTGAAAGAGGGGGTGGGGCTAAAGGCAGGAGGGAAAAAAAATAGAAGTTTCCTTAGTTCCATGTTTTCTTTTTATCGAAGGCCTATTATAATGTGTCTGTATATCTATCCTACTGAATTAAAATCTCGCAAAATTGTGAATAGAACCAACAGAGTAGGCGTTTGTGTAAAAGAAGCGTTCAGCCATAGTTCAGAAACCACAGATGGGGAGACAAACAAAAACACATTGACAATCAAACTAATTTTCGAGTAACAATAAAAAGCTATTACTTCCTACGCATCATATAAACACACGCTGAGAGCTGGCTAGTCCCACTTGGATCGGAATCCGAATAACAGTTACAAACAAATTTAACTGCCAGTCACAGATAACTCACTGACGCCCAACGGAAAACGAATCCTTCGCTGTAGCCGATCGTAACGAGGAATCTATCTGGGACAATGATGCTTTATATGGACAGGAATCTGATGCCATTCACCAGTAGATGTGTGTGTGTGTGTCATTCTCCCCAGAGAGCACGCGCAGCGCGTAGTAGGATAATCCATTGTTTCAATAATTTCGCGTCTGGCACAGTGACAGTTGTGCGCAGAGATTTGTCTAATAATAATAATAATAACTCACAAGTTTTAGGGTGGGTTCTAGGATTCGTCGGACTTCGGAGCTGAGCTGAGGAAACTGAAACTATACATTTTTAGAACGGAAGGAATTTTTTTAAATTAATCGAGATATAAACCATCTGTAGAACCAAAACCCCTTCAAAATTTTGAATATGCAATATCGTATCCTGGAAGTACGAATAGTTGCTTGAAGCATGTGACTAGAGCTCACGTATTTTGAGTATCGGGTTCTGACAACTAGCGGTGCCTGCTTCCGAAATGCATCAAAACGCATCGCGGTGAGCGGTGTGGTTGCAGTTAGCACGACTCGTTGCAAACCAACCGCTCTCAGATGTAATATTTTAAAAGTTGTAATACTCACATTTTGTTTGGCATACGGAAGTCCTCGACGCCATCTTTAAGTCGGATGTCCGCGATGTTCATTGGCGGAGACACAACTCGTAATGAGGCCCCAGATTAGCAGCTGAAAATGCAGCTAAACATTAAACTCACTTTAGCGCTACACAATAAACTCATCGCCTAAAATGTCTGACTTTAAATTAAAATCTTCTGAAAAATAATACGCCTGTTGTATGGTTTTTGTGCTTGCGTGAACGCCACTCTTGCAAAGATGCCCAATCAAAGAAAAATATTGGACAGTATTTTTCCAAAATTTGAGGCATGCATGTATTACGCCGGCAAAAATAGGAAAATATATTGTTAACTTTTGAGAATTTTAGACCAAAAGTTGGGAAATATTCGACAACTTTGGAGTCTTCTCCAACTTTCAGTCTGAATTTCCTCAACTCAGAAAAAAAAAGGAAAAAACACTTTGGTAGCGCTGACAAAACCCTTGGTAGAAAAATGACCCAGCAAAGGACTTCAGTTGAGCGAACCAAATCTTCGGCTCACCCAGCAAAACCTCTTTAGTTAAGCGTACAAAACCTTTGGTTAGCTCTACTAAAGTCTTTTTGCTGGTTCATTTTTCTATACAAAAGGTTTTTTCTATAAAAGTTGAGATGAATTTTCCTCAAAAGTTGAAGATAATACGTCCACTGCCAATACAATATTGCATAAACTTTGGTGAAATAGTGCCTTTTTTATTTGCTCGGAAAAAAAAAATGTCAACACCGTACTGGGTCGGGAGATCTCGTTTCCTACCTTATTTGGTTTTCCATGCGGAAATATGCTCGCGATATCCCAGATGCGGAGTCAGCACTCAAAATCAGCAATCAGCAATTCAGCATCCATCCAAATTATGTTCAATTTATGACCAGTCGGGAGGGAATGCCGCCGTATCGTTGCCAGGCGTGTGATGAAGCGAATGAGAATCGGACACATCTATAACATCTATTCATTTGAGTCCTTGCGTTTCGGGATCGAAACCATGCAGTGGGATTTTATGTTATGAACGATGGTATAACTAGGCAACCATGCGAGGAAAATGAGTCCATCGCCTGCCGCCGATGGCCGATGCCATCCACTTACTCGGCGTTGACCGCTCGAAATTGAATCAGACATGGAAAAACGCCACTCTATGTGACTCTGCTAGGAGGCTAATGAGACAGTGTTGGCAGTCTTTTAATGCATTCGAAGAAAAATCCGGGCCGTGCGGAAGCGCGAGTCCTCGCTGTCGTGCGTATAAAACGAATGGGTCTGTTGAACCGACATTGCGATCTTGCCATAAGAGCAGTTTTGTGACTTTATCACTGAATTTTAGACTTCATAAATGTGATTTTCGCGATTTTCGCTGGTTTTTACATCAGATTGGACTATTTAATTGCTCACAGCAAAAGTTTGCAAGAGCCCCATTGCAAAGGAAATGAAAGCTTCCTTTTAGTCGATGCATTCTGGTCACTTTCTCTGCGAAGTCGATCGCAAACAAAATCAAGATTAAAACGCACTGACTTTTCCAAAACTTTACAAAAGCACTGATCAACCGAGAGTCTACATTAGCGGATCCAGCCCTCGCGAACGGGGGGGGACTTGGGATTTTCGCCCTTAGGCGACCCCTTTTTTTTTTTTTTTCCCTGTCTTTCTTCCTTCCTCCCCCTCTTTCCCCCCTTTTTGGTCGAAGTGGGCGATCGCCCCCTTCGCCCCCCCCGTATCCGCCAATAGGTCAAAGGTCACTCCCAATTAACCAAAAGAAAACTTTGAATGAAAATTAAAACGAAGACATCAATGAAGCGGAAACTCAGTCACCGAGTTTGAGAGTAAAATGTTTCTAAAATTCACCGCCAGGAGGACCACCACGCAGTTAGAGCACGCAGATTCAAAAATTGTTGGAGGATGAAAAATGTGCCAATGATAAAACGCCACAGCATGCCTTTAGATGGAGAAACAGGAGTGAAGGATAAGTTCGTGATGAATGCGGCAGTGCATTGACCATTTTCGCCTTCCTTTTCTAACACATGCGTTCGAAAGGGCGTTGAGAGAGAAACACAAATTCCTGAATACCGTCTCCCACCAGGAGCTGCCGTTTTGCGCATTTTCCCCCATTTAACTTAATATAAAAGTTTTAAATTTCCCGCCAAATTTGGCAACACCGTCTCCGATGTAAGTTACGAAATAATTGGATTTGCTGCGAGAAATGACGTTCATTTCACCGTGTTAAACTAATCTGAGGTCTTAATTATTGTATCGTTTTTTAAAAATTTGGAAAGAATTTCTGGGTCCGATCACTCCGATGAGCCTTCGGTAAGTGCTGCTGTCAGAGCAGGCTCCAAGTCCATTTACTTGTCAGAAGTACCGGTCCAAACTCCTTCCAATGCGACGGCCCGGCCCCCCGAAAAAAAAACCAGACAGATCGAGTGAAATGTGAAACGAACCGCTCATAATTGATCGCCGAAATCCGACTGCGAACGGCTGGCCGGTAGCCATACATCGGGCAGAAATAACTTGATATTGTGGCCAAAATTGCAGCAAGCTGAAATCGCCTGAAATCATTGCGTTTACAAATTTTCTGTAGCTAATGCGAGTCATTTTAATTAAATTTTTCAGCTGAAAAACGTGATGTGTGGTTCTAGGAGTTTGAATTTTGTCCTGGATGTTTTTACTCATACGTCTATTATGATTTAACTCGATGGCGTTTGTCCTTCAAATCGGTTGTTTTTGCCCAGTGAGTTGCGGTGCGATGCGACGGTCTGTATGAGTGAATATCAGCTCGATCTCGATCGGAAGAGTAATGAATGACGTCAATGATTCTCATAGATTTGATTGGTCGTTGAATTGGTTTTAATTGCCAACCGACCATCATAGATCTACGCACAAAGAAAGTTGGATGGTTGGATCAAAATTTTTGGAACTTAAAATTAGTATTATAAAAAAAAAAAAAACTAATATTCCAGCGTTTTTTCCAATGGATCCTCTAAATCCCAAAAATTTTAATTTGAAAATGCAATTTCTTGAGCTGAATTCAGTCGGTCCTCTGTACTGTAGCGTAAGAAATTGGTCCAGTGCTTCACAGTGTTTCTACTGAAATAGTCTACGTAGCTATGAAAAGTATTTAGTTTAATTTAACTGTTAGAGGTTGTTGCAGGTGAGTTGACTGATGACTGCTCACAATGTTTATGTGCAGTGAACGGGTTCACGACTTCCTGTGGCGTCAAAACTCAAAACCAACCTCATGTACGCACCAATCGGATATATTTCACCGCTATAACCACGCGATAACAAGTGGCAAACTCGTCTTGAATGACCTCTGACACTATGCTCATCAAAGATATTATATACTATATAGATACCGAATGCTAGGGAATGAACGGTCCCGATTCCTGTAAGTATGCAACTTGTTTTGCGCATAGGCAAACCTGAGTCTTTCTCTCTCTCTCTCCATGAGAGTGAGAGAGAGAGAATGTTTGCCTATCGCAAACACGCTGCCTACATGGCCGGCGAATCTTCCAATTTGAGTACCCCCTAGCAGGTCCATTTTCCCCGCCAAGGTAGGGCCTCATTCAGTATCTATATAGTATATAATATCTTTGATGCTCATAGTGATCACAGCTAGTGGTGGCTTGCAATTCTCAATGTATCTATGTAAGTCCGTACATAAGTCTATGGAAAAAAAATCGATCTTACCATGGAATTCAACTGAATCTACAAAATAATAATACTCGATAGTTTAGCGTAGCATAGGTTCAAATGGTTGCGATGTGAGATAGACGATTAAAGGTCTTTGCAGAAGAGTTTGCCATTTACAGCCCTTTTTGGATAAGCTTAGTGGAGCGTATTTTCGTTTTATGCGTGCAGTTTATCCTTACCGAAATCTACGCAAATAAGGCACTTTTCAATGTATCTACTGCGTTGGTTGGAGGCAACTCGCGTAGATGACGCAGAAACACACCCCTCTAGACAATGCGGCTCTTGCAAACTTTTGCTGCAGGGGATTGAAAAGTTGATTCTCGCATGAAAACTAGTAAAAATTACGATGAGTACAATAAAAAATCACGAAATTCACTGTCAGAATCTCGCTTAGTGGCGGAGAGGACGCAGGTATCCTGGGAGATTCCTATCTAATTTGAGACATTTCTCTGTGTTTCCGCAGAGAAAGTGACAGATTAGACAGGAATCTCCCATGATACCTGCGTTGAACCGCCATTACAATCTTGCCGTTATAGCAGTTTTGTGAGTTTATTACTAAATTTTAGACTTTTTTAGTGTGGTTCACGTGATTTTCGCTGGTTTTTACATCAGATTGGACTATTTATCTAAGCTCAAAGCAAAATTTTGCAAGAGCCCCATTATAAGCACAAACACGAGTGAACGGCTGACTCTTTTGAAACGACCTTCATCTTGGGCCGCCACTAAACACTGTGCTTCGGGTTGGACAGACCCTTCGGACCAAACCTGCCAGTTATCGAATAGCGTTTCTAAATGGTTAAGTACTCGTAAAAAAAAAGAAGAAGGAAAAATTGGCTGATAAATAGCCGTAATTGAGTTCTGGGTCCTAGTTTCACAAACGTCTCTATATCGGAATCACCGCATAACTAGCTGATTGTGATGAGACTCAACAATGAGACTGCGCCGGAGAACGCGGAAGAAGAATTGAGAGGTGCGTTTCGATTCATCGAATGCGTTTCGAGCCATCGAATCGAACGGACGAACGAAAGACCCGCTGGTATCTTCGCGTCGACCGGTAACGATCGCTCTTCAAAAAAAAATTGAATGAATAAATAAATAAAATAAAATAACTCTCCCGTTTTAATTGGTACGCACCACCAACCTGCCATTTTACGTCACCCTCCCCTCCCCTCCCATCCCAGCCTTTCCTTGCACCTCTTTCTTTTTGCTGAGGTTCGCGTTTGGTTCCTAATCACGAGAGATTCTGATGAATGATGACTTTGCGTGTAAACAATTACAGAGCAATCCTTGCACGCAGCGCCCATTTCGGTCCGTTGAGTGATGAGTGATGACTATGAGCGGTCTATTTCATTGGTGATGGAATCCATGTCAGATCTGCCTCACCTCCCTCTTTCACCTTTCCCGCTTCCGAGTTGTTTTTGTTGTTTGTTTGTTTTTGTTCTTGTTTTACTAAATATATAGGCAACAACAGTCCTTCTAAAGGTGCTCGGTGGAAATGTCCTATCTTAAATGTCCAATGTACAAAATTTCCAACAAGAAATGCCAATTGCAACCATGTCTGCTCAAAAATATCCAATGCACAATTGTCCATGGTAAATAAATGTCCATAAAGAAGAATTTCCAATACTAGCTTTTGTTCATGAAACTAAAAATCTCAGGGTACTTGATGTCCCGAAGGAGGCGGCTAAAATTAGAAATGACCAGAAGTTCAAAAGCAGGAATGAACATAAGTTTTCACAAAGCTAACTGCCCTTAGATAAAAGCTGCACGAATTTTCCCTGTGCATCTTACAACATTGGTTACAAAACATAACTTGCCATCATGTTCAAAACAGCTGAGAATGTAATGACTTCTTATTTCATGCTTTATTTATAACATCTGGACTTTTTTTCTTTCTTTTTGCATATATACTTATTTTAGTCTGCGATTGGGCATTATTTTAAGGGGCATATTTATGTATGATGGAAAAATCCTACATTGGACATTCATTTACTGAGGACAAATTGTGGATTAGATATTTTATAGTGGGCATTGCTGTAATGGACTTTTCTTGTTGAACATGTTGTACTTTGGACATTTAAAATAGGACACATCCACCTGTCACCCTTCTAAAATAGGTTAAATTTAAATTTGAAATAAAAAACCATATTACTGTGTATAAAATAAGACAACTTTTTGCTATACAACAAAACCAAAACTTCTCGGACGTACTATCATTTTAGACCAAAAGTTGGGAAATATTCGACAACTTTGGAGTCTTCTCCAACTTTCAGTCTGAATTTCCTCAACTCAGAAAAAAAAGGAAAAAACACTTTGGTAGCGCTGACAAAACCCTTGGTAGAAAAATGACCCAGCAAAGGACTTCAGTTGAGCGAACCAAATCTTCGGCTCACCCAGCAAAACCTCTTTAGTTAAGCGTACAAAACCTTTGGTTAGCTCTACTAAAGTCTTTTTGCTGGTTCATTTTTCTATACAAAAGGTTTTTTCTATAAAAGTTGAGATGAATTTTCCTCAAAAGTTGAAGATAATACGTCCACTGCCAATACAATATTGCATAAACTTTGGTGAAATAGTGCCTTTTTTATTTGCTCGGAAAAAAAAAATGTCAACACCGTACTGGGTCGGGAGATCTCGTTTCCTACCTTATTTGGTTTTCCATGCGGAAATATGCTCGCGATATCCCAGATGCGGAGTCAGCACTCAAAATCAGCAATCAGCAATTCAGCATCCATCCAAATTATGTTCAATTTATGACCAGTCGGGAGGGAATGCCGCCGTATCGTTGCCAGGCGTGTGATGAAGCGAATGAGAATCGGACACATCTATAACATCTATTCATTTGAGTCCTTGCGTTTCGGGATCGAAACCATGCAGTGGGATTTTATGTTATGAACGATGGTATAACTAGGCAACCATGCGAGGAAAATGAGTCCATCGCCTGCCGCCGATGGCCGATGCCATCCACTTACTCGGCGTTGACCGCTCGAAATTGAATCAGACATGGAAAAACGCCACTCTATGTGACTCTGCTAGGAGGCTAATGAGACAGTGTTGGCAGTCTTTTAATGCATTCGAAGAAAAATCCGGGCCGTGCGGAAGCGCGAGTCCTCGCTGTCGTGCGTATAAAACGAATGGGTCTGTTGAACCGACATTGCGATCTTGCCATAAGAGCAGTTTTGTGACTTTATCACTGAATTTTAGACTTCATAAATGTGATTTTCGCGATTTTCGCTGGTTTTTACATCAGATTGGACTATTTAATTGCTCACAGCAAAAGTTTGCAAGAGCCCCATTGCAAAGGAAATGAAAGCTTCCTTTTAGTCGATGCATTCTGGTCACTTTCTCTGCGAAGTCGATCGCAAACAAAATCAAGATTAAAACGCACTGACTTTTCCAAAACTTTACAAAAGCACTGATCAACCGAGAGTCTACATTAGCGGATCCAGCCCTCGCGAACGGGGGGGGACTTGGGATTTTCGCCCTTAGGCGACCCCTTTTTTTGTTTTTTCCCTGTCTTTCTTCCTTCCTCCCCCTCTTTCCCCCCTTTTTTGGTCGAAGTGGGCGATCGCCCCCTTCGCCCCCCCTGTATCCGCCAATAGGTCAAAGGTCACTCCCAATTAACCAAAAAGAAAACTTTGAATGAAAATTAAAACGAAGACATCAATGAAGCGGAAACTCAGTCACCGAGTTTGAGAGTAAAATGTTTCTAAAATTCACCGCCAGGAGGACCACCACGCAGTTAGAGCACGCAGATTCAAAAATTGTTGGAGGATGAAAAATGTGCCAATGATAAAACGCCACAGCATGCCTTTAGATGGAGAAACAGGAGTGAAGGATAAGTTCGTGATGAATGCGGCAGTGCATTGACCATTTTCGCCTTCCTTTTCTAACACATGCGTTCGAAAGGGCGTTGAGAGAGAAACACAAATTCCTGAATACCGTCTCCCACCAGGAGCTGCCGTTTTGCGCATTTTCCCCCATTTAACTTAATATAAAAGTTTTAAATTTCCCGCCAAATTTGGCAACACCGTCTCCGATGTAAGTTACGAAATAATTGGATTTGCTGCGAGAAATGACGTTCATTTCACCGTGTTAAACTAATCTGAGGTCTTAATTATTGTATCGTTTTTTAAAAGTTTGGAAAGAATTTCTGGGTCCGATCACTCCGATGAGCCTTCGGTAAGTGCTGCTGTCAGAGCAGGCTCCAAGTCCATTTACTTGTCAGAAGTACCGGTCCAAACTCCTTCCAATGCGACGGCCCGGCCCCCCGAAAAAAAAACCAGACAGATCGAGTGAAATGTGAAACGAACCGCTCATAATTGATCGCCGAAATCCGACTGCGAACGGCTGGCCGGTAGCCATACATCGGGCAGAAATAACTTGATATTGTGGCCAAAATTGCAGCAAGCTGAAATCGCCTGAAATCATTGCGTTTACAAATTTTCTGTAGCTAATGCGAGTCATTTTAATTAAATTTTTCAGCTGAAAAACGTGATGTGTGGTTCTAGGAGTTTGAATTTTGTCCTGGATGTTTTTACTCATACGTCTATTATGATTTAACTCGATGGCGTTTGTCCTTCAAATCGGTTGTTTTTGCCCAGTGAGTTGCGGTGCGATGCGACGGTCTGTATGAGTGAATATCAGCTCGATCTCGATCGGAAGAGTAATGAATGACGTCAATGATTCTCATAGATTTGATTGGTCGTTGAATTGGTTTTAATTGCCAACCGACCATCATAGATCTACGCACAAAGAAAGTTGGATGGTTGGATCAAAATTTTTGGAACTTAAAATTAGTATTATAAAAAAAAAAAAACTAATATTCCAGCGTTTTTTCCAATGGATCCTCTAAATCCCAAAAATTTTAATTTGAAAATGCAATTTCTTGAGCTGAATTCAGTCGGTCCTCTGTACTGTAGCGTAAGAAATTGGTCCAGTGCTTCACAGTGTTTCTACTGAAATAGTCTACGTAGCTATGAAAAGTATTTAGTTTAATTTAACTGTTAGAGGTTGTTGCAGGTGAGTTGACTGATGACTGCTCACAATGTTTATGTGCAGTGAACGGGTTCACGACTTCCTGTGGCGTCAAAACTCAAAACCAACCTCATGTACGCACCAATCGGATATATTTCACCGCTATAACCACGCGATAACAAGTGGCAAACTCGTCTTGAATGACCTCTGACACTATGCTCATCAAAGATATTATATACTATATAGATACCGAATGCTAGGGAATGAAACGGTCCCGATTCCTGTAAGTATGCAACTTGTTTTGCGCATAGGCAAACCTGAGTCTTTCTCTCTCTCTCTCCATGAGAGTGAGAGAGAGAGAATGTTTGCCTATCGCAAAACACGCTGCCTACATGGCCGGCGAATCTTCCAATTTGAGTACCCCCTAGCAGGTCCATTTTCCCCGCCCAAGGTAGGGCCTCATTCAGTATCTATATAGTATATAATATCTTTGATGCTCATAGTGATCACAGCTAGTGGTGGCTTGCAATTCTCAATGTATCTATGTAAGTCCGTACATAAGTCTATGGAAAAAAAAATCGATCTTTACCATGGAATTCAACTGAATCTACAAAATAATAATACTCGATAGTTTAGCGTAGCATAGGTTCAAATGGTTGCGATGTGAGATAGACGATTAAAGGTCTTTGCAGAAGAGTTTGCCATTTACAGCCCTTTTTGGATAAGCTTAGTGGAGCGTATTTTCGTTTTATGCGTGCAGTTTATCCTTACCGAAATCTACGCAAATAAGGCACTTTTCAATGTATCTACTGCGTTGGTTGGAGGCAACTCGCGTAGATGACGCAGAAACACACCCCTCTAGACAATGCGGCTCTTGCAAACTTTTGCTGCAGGGGATTGAAAAGTTGATTCTCGCATGAAAACTAGTAAAAATTACGATGAGTACAATAAAAAATCACGAAATTCACTGTCAGAATCTCGCTTAGTGGCGGAGAGGACGCAGGTATCCTGGGAGATTCCTATCTAATTTGAGACATTTCTCTGTGTTTCCGCAGAGAAAGTGACAGATTAGACAGGAATCTCCCATGATACCTGCGTTGAACCGCCATTACAATCTTGCCGTTATAGCAGTTTTGTGAGTTTATTACTAAATTTTAGACTTTTTTAGTGTGGTTCACGTGATTTTCGCTGGTTTTTACATCAGATTGGACTATTTATCTAAGCTCAAAGCAAAATTTTGCAAGAGCCCCATTATAAGCACAAACACGAGTGAACGGCTGACTCTTTTGAAACGACCTTCATCTTGGGCCGCCACTAAACACTGTGCTTCGGGTTGGACAGACCCTTCGGACCAAACCTGCCAGTTATCGAATAGCGTTTCTAAATGGTTAAGTACTCGTAAAAAAAAAAAGAAGAAGGAAAAATTGGCTGATAAATAGCCGTAATTGAGTTCTGGGTCCTAGTTTCACAAACGTCTCTATATCGGAATCACCGCATAACTAGCTGATTGTGATGAGACTCAACAATGAGACTGCGCCGGAGAACGCGGAAGAAGAATTGAGAGGTGCGTTTCGATTCATCGAATGCGTTTCGAGCCATCGAATCGAACGGACGAACGAAAGACCCGCTGGTATCTTCGCGTCGACCGGTAACGATCGCTCTTCAAAAAAAAATTGAATGAATAAATAAATAAAATAAAATAACTCTCCCGTTTTAATTGGTACGCACCACCAACCTGCCATTTTACGTCACCCTCCCCTCCCCTCCCATCCCAGCCTTTCCTTGCACCTCTTTCTTTTTGCTGAGGTTCGCGTTTGGTTCCTAATCACGAGAGATTCTGATGAATGATGACTTTGCGTGTAAACAATTACAGAGCAATCCTTGCACGCAGCGCCCATTTCGGTCCGTTGAGTGATGAGTGATGACTATGAGCGGTCTATTTCATTGGTGATGGAATCCATGTCAGATCTGCCTCACCTCCCTCTTTCACCTTTCCCGCTTCCGAGTTGTTTTTGTTGTTTGTTTGTTTTTGTTCTTGTTTTACTAAATATATAGGCAACAAACAGTCCTTCTAAAGGTGCTCGGTGGAAATGTCCTATCTTAAATGTCCAATGTACAAAATTTCCAACAAGAAATGCCAATTGCAACCATGTCTGCTCAAAAATATCCAATGCACAATTGGTCCATGGTAAATAAATGTCCATAAAGAAGAATTTCCAATACTAGCTTTTGTTCATGAAACTAAAAATCTCAGGGTACTTGATGTCCCGAAGGAGGCGGCTAAAATTAGAAATGACCAAGAAGTTCAAAAGCAGGAATGAACATAAGTTTTCACAAAGCTAACTGCCCTTAGATAAAAGCTGCACGAATTTTCCCTGTGCATCTTACAACATTGGTTACAAAACATAACTTGCCATCATGTTCAAAACAGCTGAGAATGTAATGACTTCTTATTTCATGCTTTATTTATAACATCTGGACTTTTTTTTCTTTTCTTTTTGCATATATACTTATTTTAGTCTGCGATTGGGCATTATTTTAAGGGGCATATTTATGTATGATGGAAAAATCCTACATTGGACATTCATTTACTGAGGACAAATTGTGGATTAGATATTTCATAGTGGGCATTGCTGTAATGGACTTTTCTTGTTGAACATGTTGTACTTTGGACATTTAAAATAGGACACATCCACCTGTCACCCTTCTAAAATAGGTTAAATTTAAATTTGAAATAAAAAACCATATTACTGTGTATAAAATAAGACAACTTTTAGCTATACAACAAACCAAAGCTTCTCGGACGTACTATCAAATGCAAAAGTTTTGGCAGTCAATAATGCGATATAAGTTGCGCATCCTCGTGTAGTGAAAGCAACCTTCTACGCTCCGCGTGCATTCTTGATTGTCAAAACTTTTGCTTTTGTCAGTACGACGTGCGTCCATTATCAGGATACACTGGTGGCGTAGCGTGCAATTTGGCAATATTGCATTGTGTCCATTTGAACCCATGTAAAAGGTTGAATGCGAAGTTGTTCACCCAATAGTTCGATCTTTTTCACAGGTTTAAATGGACGGACTGCAACGTTGCCAAATTGCACGCTACGCCACTGGTATACACCGCAAATACTATACATAATGGAATAATACCAAGAGCATCCCAAAAACTAAGTAATAGACTTGCTAAGGAAAGGAACGCGAACTGAGAACATAAGCGGAGTAAGGAAATAAATGAACAAAAAAATCCATAAAATGAAACAAAAGAGCAATTTGTAAGAACGATAAAAGCCAACAAGCCTGGATTCTCATTGTTCTTAAAATTGCTCTTTTGTTTTATTTTATGGATTTTTCCAATCATTTCGCTCAATTTGTTTTCCTTTCCTTAGCGTGTTTATTACTTCGTTTTTTTGATGTGCTCTTAGTATAAATTCACGAAAAATAACCAACCAGTAAGAAATCGGCGAACTCTCAGATCCTACCTTTTTGTATGGTTTCAAGTGGGCTGAGTGCTATTATGTTGCCAGATTGCGATTTTATATATTTGTTGCCCATTTGGTAACAATATTTTTTGCCATCTGAATCTATTTAAAAATCTCAATTTCTTAGGGATTCAATGGAGCTGGCTGAAGATTGATTATTTTACGAAGGCTTAAATTGAGAGAATCCTTTGTAGCTACATTTCACGAGCCGCCACTTTCATAATAATAACATATTGATAAAACAATGATATATTCAATTTATCATAATGGTATCATAATGATCTCACATTGATTTTCATCACTATGATAATTAACAAAATATAATCATTATGATGACACTATGGGTCTCAATACTCGCAATATGATAGCTTTGGTCATTTTTACCTGGGTCCCCTTGCTGGCAATGGATAATAATGTACTATAGCAAACAAAAAAGTTTTGGCATCAATCGAGAATTTTCACCGAGTACAAGGAGATGGCACAAAAGGGAACAAATAATCGCAGATAATCGAATTTTTGGGGCAAGATACTTCTGCACACTTTTTCCAAGATGCGAGTCAAAACATTAGGACAAATTTTCAACCGTGTAAGGCAACATCCCATGCCTCCTTCCTTCGCTCTGTGAAAATCCTTGACAAAACTTGACAAAACTTGCAAAACTTTTGCATTTGCTGTATAGTACATAGGGACAATGGGCATCTTAAATATTAGACTACTTTTGTAACATGTGCTTGGCCGATCCTACTCTCCAGCCCTGATTTCGACAGGTTTCTTTTTTTTTTCCTTTTTTTCTTTTTATTCCAAGTTATGTAGAGCATTTTGAAACTTCTCACTTGCTCCCAACGCATCGTTTTCCAACCGCGCTGGTACACGAGTCCATGAGAATATCACTGTTCCATTTGCGTCAACCAACAGAAGGTTTGCATTGCAACAGCATAGTGTGAAAGGACGAACAGGAAAGGATTTCTAGCCTAGGATAGAAACTGCGCGAGAAAAAAGGGAAAAAAATCACATCATCGCTGCCATTCTCTTCGTGGCGGCTAATTCCTCGATAACATCTTTCGGTCAGTCGGTGCTTGAAGACCTAGGTCTCGGCCTAGGCGAGGCGAATGCATCCAGATCTGCGAGTGCGAGGCACCTTGCAAAAAAGGGAAGAGAGAGAGAAAGAGAGAGAGAGGGGGGGCAGTGAAGCGATAAAATTGGAGCATAAAAGCGAGGCTGTACAAGTGTTCTCGCCGCTCGTGGTCAGAAGTAGAGAGAGAGGGAGAGATAGGAGAGAGAGAGACAGAGAGAGAGAGAGAGAGAGAGAGAGAAAGAGAAGAGAGGGGGAGGAGGGTATAAAATACCTTATAAACATTCTTGACTTGACGGTGCCATGACGCAATCTCGTCTCTAACCGAGAGTATAGTGGTCTAGTGCACTGCAGTGAGTATTCGCCATTCGCAAGTACGTTTAGTCCTGTCTAGAGCCCCGATTTACTGTACTGAGCGTTTGGACGAGCGGAGATGTGGGCGCCGCCGGCCGCCGCCCAGCGGGCGAAATTGGCCGACTTGGCGGCCAAGGTTAACAATTATGTCAAATTACTGTTAATAGAAGCTTTTAAGTCAAACCTGACTCTCCTTATCAACCCATTTAACCTAATTTCAGTTGAAAAGTGCCGCAAAGGTGACTTGAATGTGCCATGATAGTATTATAACAAAAAAATTAGGTTTTTTTTTATTTGGTGTTTTTGACCGCCAATTAGGCAGTTTTCACCCACGTTGCGGCTGTGGCAACACCATTTGAGGTGGACTCGCACGCGAAAAAGCTGTCATCTACAGCAAAGATTGCAAAGTTGTAAAAGTCAGGACTATGTAGTATGTAATCTTTTACCTGCATAGTGCACATGCTGCTTTAAGTCCATTCTCGCTCGATAATTTATTTTTTAGACTGTGGAATTATTTTGAATAAACAAGTAGTTTTTAAACGCATATCGACTGGTATCCAAGGGCTCTTTACTGCCTCATAACATAAGCTGGTCCAATGCAGTTTTACCCAGATGTAGCTCATGTATGCAGACATTTCAACATTTCAACGAAGAAATGAATGCGCCTTTTTTGGGATCGTGGAATTCACAAATAAGTGAATTCTATGGACGCCTAAGGTCGACCCAGTTTCTCCATTAAAATGCCGATATTCAATATGTCGCTAATATGCCGATATTTCAATATTCTTAAAAATGCTACTTTAAGAAAAGTATATCGATTGAGTTTGTAAAAATCTGAAAGGACTTCAATGCACGTGTAGCAACGTAGTTGATTTGTTATTATGATACCAGAATGAGTATTTCTGCGTAGAGAGTTCTGCTTTGTGTATAATCAACAACACGTTTTAATTAATCGATGATTCCATCGCTTGACCAAAACGTTACACAGCTCAGTTCAAAGGAGGCAGCTATCATGGATATCTCTTATGGACATTTTACGTACAGTCTCGGTTTGTTTGCCTCATTTTTTTTTTAACTTTGAAAAGAAAGTTGTGACGGATTCACTTGAAAACGATTTTAAACGAAAGTGCAAGTGTTTGAGAATAGCTCTCTAGACACAGAAGTCGATATAACTGTTTCTTCTGGAAGGCTTTGCACGATACAGAAACTAAAACTTGATAGAAACAAGCCAATTTGTCTCACCTGAATAGTTATTTCAGAATTCTGTATCTAAATAACCACTAAAAAACTCTGAAACTTTCGTTTAAATCCTATTTCCTTTACACCGAAAAAACAACGTTTAAATACAACCGAAGCCGCCTTTTAAAATAGCTCCGGAGCAAAAGTTCTAGCTCTACCGAAGCAAGTTGCGGTAGAGCAAAAGTAAGAGAAAAGAATGTAACTCTACTGAAAAAGTGTTTCGGAGCAACTGCAACTTTCTTCGGTAGAGCTAAATCCTTTGCTTTGCGAAGCTATTTTAATAGGCTGCTTCGGTTGTACTTGAACTCTGTTTTTCAGTGTGTATGATAATTACAATTTTTGATTCAAGGTTAAAAAAATGAGGCAAACAAACCAGAACCAGATCGTCCATGCTATCGCACTTTGGGATAGGACTTTTAACACGTATCAGCTCCTCTCTTTTGCTATAGCTCGTTGGTTCAGTGTTGCCAGATCGAGGGTAAAAACCGTATCGTCCCCATTTAAATCAATGTAAAACGTACGGCTTTTTCACCCCAATCTGGCAACACTGCGTTGGTTTTTGCTCAAGGTATGTGTTTCTGAATCGCTAATGAATCTGGAGAGCGTTTCAAGTCCAATCCAAGCCAAGGTCAAGGAAAGTCTCTGAATTGCACCCTAAATCTCTCAACGCTGTTTATTCGCGTCAATTCAACTTAACGCGCGAGTATTCAAGTAACGAGTCGTGTCGACCCAGAGGAGTCAGAGGCAGAGGCACAGGGAGCAGGCAGGGGCAGGCTCAGGCGAACCGACATTAAAGCATTAAAGCATTAAAGGAGGAGCCAACCGGTTCGGTTCCTAAGCTATAAAAGAATAGATCTAATCCAATCTGTAATGCTGGGTAGCCGCATTTAAGGCGCTTCGTTGCCAAATAGATGGTACCGGCTCGTGGAACGCGATACATCGATGTTCCCTCCCTCCATAAGAATTTATGGAAAAGGATCGATTCACAGGCGGTTCAACTGAGCTCCCGAAAAATTGATTCTTTTGAATTGGTTCAACATTAGAGAAAAATAATAGTCTGTTGTATGTGGTCTACCTACAAGCTACCAATGCAAATATCGTCGGTGTTTTTACGAAGAGGCGATGATCAATTCAACGTTTCAAAATTTCCTTTCTCTGTGCCAATTCAATAATGATAAAAAAAAGAACCCCTTTGCGTAATCGTTTCTGATTTTGTCTCCTATGTGGGGGGGGGGGGGGTTGTGAAAAAAAGAGTGTAAAATCTCCTGAACAAATTTCATGGAGATGGGTTTGTCAGTCTACTGTAAGGGAATGAAATTGTGATTGGAGGTTTTAAAATGCTGAATTGACTTGCGCGTCTTTTTAAAAAAAAAAACCAACGATAAAATATACGGAGGATTTTGCAGCAGGGCGTGTGAAAAAAAGGAGCACTTGCAAGTGTCAAACAAACGAACGAACGAACGAACGAACGAACGAACGAACGAACAAACGAACAAGATTTACCATCCATTTCATTCTTGGGTAAATCAAGAAACTGTTTGGCAACGATGCTTCGTGCCAGATCTCGGTCAAAGCCAAAAAAACATCCTTTCATTTCCATCCGATCTATTCGTCGTATCGGTTTAATCCGTTCATTCTATTTATCAACTCTCAGACTGATCTTAGTGATCAATGGGATCGCATTGCCAGCCTCATGGCCTGCTTGAATGAAATCAGCTCGTAATATACTAATGCTACAGTCCACGAGTACCAATGCATGGCATACAGAAGCGGATCCAGAAATCCCCCTTCTCTCTCTCTCCTCTCTCTCTCTCTCTCTCTCTCTCTCTCTCTCTCTCTCTCTCTCTCTCTCTCTCTCTCTCTCTCTCTCTCTCTGTCTCTGTCTCTGTCTCTGTCTCTGTCTCTGTCTCTCTCTCTCTCTCTCTCTCTCTCTCTCTCTCTCTCTCTCTCTCTCTCTCTCTCTCTCTCTCTCTCTCTCTCTCTCCCCCCCTCTTTCACACCTCTCCCTTTCTCCCTCTCCTTTCCTTTCCCTCCCTCTCTGCCCATTTGAACACATGCGCGGAGAAAAAAGTTCTTAAAAAAATGGGCGGAATTCTTGCAAAAAGTTTCCGAAAAGAAATTCTGGCAAAACTCGAGTGAATTTTGTAACATTTTTAAGTCAAATTCTGACCATTTTGGCCCGAAATTGTGGAAAATGTCAAAAAATTCTGTTTAAACGCGCCAGAATCCAATTTAGAAAAACCTGAAATTTCTTGGCACGTGCCGAATTATAATTCTGGCTAGTTTGAGAGGAACATTTTTCCGTGTGTGTTTGAAAAAGTTGGAAGAGAAAATGCTGTCATGTAACGTACGCCCACAGAATAATGCAATCAGAACGGAAACTCTGTCGGATTTTGAAGCAAATTCATTTCGCGTCCGCCATGTTGGGATATATGATGTTTACATCTGGATTCTCGCGCGAAAAAAAAGTATAGGACGTGATCCGCGAAATTTTCATTCTGAAAAGCCATTAGAATAAAAGTGAGGCCGGAAACAAGATTTCTTTCCAGAATTTACAGAAATAAATGAGTTTCAATACAAATCACACTCGTCCGCTGTGTTGGGATATAGGACCACAGCGTTGCCTATTGGTTCCGTTAAATTTGAAACTTGCTTCCATTGGCTCTTATGGGAGTTTCCGTTCTGATTGAATTATTCTGTGGTACGCCCCTTCTATATTGCTGTCCTTTTCTAACCCTAGCAAAACTGGTCACCAAAAATCAGGTGATCTTGTTTTAATTGTCACATAAATTGAGTGATATCACCAAGAATTGTTGGTGATCTCATACTTTGTTTACTTGACAGTTGGAAGAAGATCACCTGATCTTTGGTGACCAGTTTGGCAGGGAACCCATATGCTTAGACTATAGACAGACGGGAGGCGAAAAAGAGTGGGAGCGGGAGGAAAAGAGAGAGATGATGATGAATCGATTTTTTTTTTTTTTTATTTTGTTCAAGATAAAATTGATTTACATACGCACAAAAAGAAACAAAGAGAGAAACAATTTAGAAACTAAATTAGACTACAAGAGAAAAAAAAATAAATAAATAAAAAAAATAAATAAGAGAGAGAGAGAGAGAGAGAGAGAGAGAGAGAGAGAGAGAGAGAGAGAGAGAGAGAGAGAGAGAGAAAGATAGGTTCTTCCTGCGGGGCCACTTGGATCCATAGCACGGATGCAAATTATTATTGATGATGCGATGCAGTTATTGGTTTTGACGGATTGTGTTTCCCCGAAAAAGGAACCCGGTAGAAAACATTACTGTGCACCATCCACAGTATTCTCCGTGAAATTTAAACCTACGATTCGAACAGTGCAACCATGAAGTTTAAAAAGATTTTTTTTTTTTTTTTTCTGCCTTTTTTTTGCACTGAGACTTAATATGAGTCACGAGCTGACTCAAAGTTAACTCTTCAGATGTAATGAATGAGGTGTGGGTTTTTATGACTAAAGGATTTCATTCGTGCTGCATGCTGTTGGCAAAGAGTGCGAATCCGCAACAATGCATTTTATCCATTTAATTCTCCGTGCTATAAGTTATAACTATAGAGGGGCGAGGCCATTATTTCATACGTCCTATCCCTCAAAGTGAGGCAGCGTGGACAATTTGTTAGCCTTTTATTTTTGAACCGAAAATTAAAATGAATTCAATTGAACCTGCTTTTGAACGAAAATACGAGTATTTTAGAACACCAAGGCACAGACTGTGGGGCACAGAATTTTAATATACAACAACAATCCAATAGAGAAAAGTGTGCCTTTATAATATGTCATGTGTGTCAGTTTTCTTCATCGTGTAAATCCTCCCTAAAGAAAAAATAATATCAATTTCTGTGTTCGGATATTCACTCTAAAACGTTTGCACCTTTATTTTAAACCAATTTCTATAATCTAAAAGAACAGAAAATTAAATTTCGTCCGATTAAACCGTTGTCACCTCATCTAAATGGCAATGAAGAAAGATCGCAAAATACTGATCTAGATGGATTTGTCTTAACGTTCAGTTTAAAGCAAATAAAGAGACAAACAAACAAACAAACCGAACCAGTATAACATACCCATAAGAATTACACTGTGGCTACCTTCTCCGTGGCAGAGTTGGGCAAATGGGAATCGTAATCGTTCACACGATTACCGAGTAATCGTAATCGTTCACACGATTACCGAGTAATCGTAATTTCACAGATTACGAGTAATCGTAATTTCAACGATTACCGGAAACGTAATCTTCACACGATTTTGAGAATCGTAATCGTCAAATCTTGGATGGTAATTAAATCATTTTTCACGATAAATAGTAGAATCAAGGGTATTTTTGATTAGATCGTATACTTCTGCAACTAATATGATGGGTGGCTTGTAAAAAATCAGCCTTGATTACCATAGAATCATCCTCCGAAAAAACGACGATTACGATTACTTGGTAATCGTGTAATCGATTACCACCCTCATTTGCCCAACTCTGCTCCGTGGTGTCTTCAAAATGTTTTCCCGTCAGTAGACCCCTCCAATCCTTTATGGTCGCATTAGTGGCGAAACGTGCTATCTGACAACGTGACATTTGTCCATTTGAACCCATTGAAAAGGTCGAATTCAATGGTCATTGCCGCGCCTCAGTCAGATATTTTTCGTGGGTTTTAATGAGCCAAATGCAACGTTGCCAGATTGCACGCTTCGCCACTGATGGTCAAAGCTCGTCCATTTAAACCTATATGCAAAAGGTCAAAGTGAAGGGTGTCCACAGTTCAACCCGTTCCACCATGTTTCACGATTACATAAAAATTAGCTTACTTGTGATCTGGTATACAAACGATGCTCGATCCTCGTTCGTATAATAAAACCCGAGGATCTCCCATTTTCCCATTTACGGGCAAAGTTCGATCGATACAGAACCTGGGGCTCGGATACTGATCCAGCTAGGTTTTGCATGCATGTATTTAAAACCGTGACAAACCAATAAATTAGTCACGACTGAT
Organism: Trialeurodes vaporariorum; assembly: GCA_011764245.1. Taxonomy (NCBI): domain Eukaryota; kingdom Metazoa; phylum Arthropoda; class Insecta; order Hemiptera; family Aleyrodidae; genus Trialeurodes; species Trialeurodes vaporariorum. Next base: position 19,290,881 of record VMOF01000369.1, on the reverse strand, counting down.
TTGGCTCAAAGTGAGTCATCAACTATCTGGTTTCGATCAATAAATTTTATCGTTCAAGAAACAAACAAAAAAAGAATACGGTACTTGGTCGGAAATGTGGCAACATCTTATTGGTCCACCGCGCATCGTACTCTGATCCAGCGTAGACGCCGATAATGTTTTCTTCGTGTCTTGAAGGAGTTGCCACATTTCACATCCGATTATGTTTTTGTTTAATTTCCTTGGTGATATCTTCTCTCTATTCATATCTTGGCCCAACTTTTACATTTAAACATAATTTCCGTGATTTTTAGGACAACAAGTTTTGAACAAACAAACCCCCCAAACACCCCCCCCCCCCTAAAAATGACCCAAACCAATTGTTGACCCCAGAAATGAAAATGTATCATTTGAGACATGTTTCGATACAATTCGTGAGTACTCCAAAAGGGGCTAACTTTGCCGACGCTCTTTGGAAAGCTCAAATTAGGTATGTGGAAAAGGTTGTGTCAAATTAAGCAGATTTTGTCAAATACGCCTTATCAAAGTGAATTCATAGGCGTTCGAATGTAATGCCTCCTATTTTGATTTTCCGCTTTGGATTATATGTTTCCATGTTTGTAATCGATTTCTTATTTGTTTTATGTTTCAGGTAAGAACAATCACAATCACTCTCTAAACTATCGGTTCTGATTTCTTTCGGAAACTTGGAATTTCACTCAGTAAGATTCATAAATTACTCTTTTCATCAGCTCACGATTTAAAGTATTCCGTAAACTGCGACCGGAATTTTTGTTTTCATTCCATCACTATGAAAGCTCGCGGAACTTTATTGCGAAGTTCTATAAAAAGCCTCGATTGATGAATCTTTCGTAAGCAATAACTGTTGGATTTTTATTTAAAACCTAAAGATTATTAACCGTTTCGAGTTGATTTCAAATCATACACTAGTCATAATCACGTGACTCTGTAGGCAGATCCCTTGTGAAATTCGCGGTTCACATTCTCAAAATCTTTGTGGACTATTCAAGAACGAGGTTATGAAAATATATTGGATCCAAACAAATGTTTTGTCTCACTCACTCTCATACGCGGTTTCCCGTATGAAATCGGATCTTTTTCAAGTGAAAATTCTTGCATGCAAACAACCAATTCTCTCAAATTTTATTGCACTGTTGGATTCCACGAACCATAAAATGTCGTCTCCATTTGACTTAATGCTTGAAGTATCATAAGAATATTTACAATCAGTTATATCGAAGGAAGTCCTATGCTTTGTCCTTGTCTCACTTACAGTGATCTTATGGGCTCAGCATTCTAGAATATAGGCTCATCTTTGCCATAACTTCGAGAAAAATTCGAGACGACGAGAGGTTAGGACGATTGACTGTCACGGCGGTGATGTGCCTGTAAGGAAGCGTGAGGAAGACGAAGACAAAACACGGGCTCGGTGTAATTGTGATTTTAAATTATCTTGTGATCTTTCAACAAATAATTAATTTGAAATGAAAAGATATTTTAAGGCACGAGGCGACGGCCGGCGCTGTAAATTTTGAGAGAACGGATTGTCTACGAGTGTGAATTTGCATTCAAAAAATTTGGATTTAATTTCTTATAGGTAACTTCACGAGAGTTATAGCGAGGTATAACATGTGTTTGAGTTCAATTTTTATCGTGACGTCATCTCTAAAGCGGTCTATTATGAAGAGAAATGAGATGAGTTGACAACGCTGCTTTGGTACCGTACAAAGGTTAAACTCACTGCAAATTCGAGTCTCTTCAGATCATGGCAGAATCAAGCTCATTGTCAGTCGGCCGATCGTCAATATAAATTTCGGAACGAATTCATTATTCTCGATGACCGGTTTTTGTAACCGTTTAGTCGGCGAAAAACACGAGTCATTGTCAACCCCCCTCTCTACGTCTTTTCCTCTCTCTCGCTCTGTCTTTCACTCTTTCTCTCACTCTCTTTCTCTCGCACGACCGGTCGAGTCGGTCGATGATCGGTGAATCATCGGTGATTGATTTGCAAGTTGCGACTTTTGCCGTCTGTTTTGCGAGGGGCGTATATATTTCGGTTATTTTTCTGAGAAGGAAGTTTACTTTCAAATCGTGTCGGGCGGGCGGTAGCGAAAGGGGAGGAAGGGGCTGGACCAGCTCGATCACCAAAACAGGACTTTGTCGTCGCGTCTGCTTGAGTGTGGTCGGTCATCATCGACGCTGTCAGATTTCTTCTTAAAATCCAATTTTTCATTGGTTTGCCGCTTTGTTTGACATGGAAAAAGTACGTATGTCTTTAACTCGTACATCTAGCACTACTGTGACCTCTTTCATGAGGCCATTTTCGGGAAAAGGGCCCACTTAATCGAAAAAAGCGCTCTTGAGACAAACGTTTCTATTCACTTTCAATCACAATCCTAATCTCTCAGAAAGAGGACACTCGTTGTTTTATCGACCCTTTTGTTTTGCGGAAATGGCCTCAATCCATGATCTTATACTAATGATATACTTACGAGTTATGATCGATCATCGATGTTTCGAAAGTGCACGACCATCAGAGCCGCGATAATGTATGTACGTCTGTTGCGTGATTTGCTTTAAGGTAAAATGATTCACACTATGATTTTAACATGAAATTCTACGGAAGTGACCATATATGCTACCTTTTCTCGTAAATTCAGAAAACTACTTTAAAGAACCGTCCGTATTTTGAATAATAATCGGCGCTAAACTCACTTAATCCTTTAAAGACCAGATTAGTTCGTCAGATCGCTTCTCATCCGTTTTTATAGGGAAGGTAGTTAACTGTTCGTACTCTAGGGAGTTGGAATTGCCTATACGATAAATTGAAGGCGCCCGACGAAATCTTATCTTGAAAGGGTCTACATCGATAAGCGAGTTTACTCGGAATCGTGAAACTCGAACAATGTGAGAAAGACTCTAGGAAAAAAACGAGTTAACTCGGGCTTAGTCCATAAGGGGTTAAACTGTACACACACTATTTCCACTAACTAAGAACTTTGCAATCGGCCCACACACTGAGAGAAAATATTTCTCGAGATCAACTAACTTAGTTAGTAGGGCGTTTTTCGGTTACCACACCTAGAATTTCGGTACCTCCAATGAATTGGTACAGTCACTAGTCGCTATGAAATTAGCTGTGGCAACAAATGGATTTAGTTGGTTTAAGTTTGGTTCTCACACATGTAATTTCGGTTGCTGCGACTAATTATTCGGCGCGTCGGCTCTACCAGTTATTCAGTATCAGCGATAAACCACTTGGTAACTGAGCTTGAAACACTTTCTTTTGTCATCGCCAAAAACACAGCGACACAAAATAACGGTCTTTTTCAAAGACTTCCGTATGAAGAGCTCATGGATTTTGGTGTTAAACTATTAAGTTATTATTACTTTCATGACAAATCAGGAAACTGACTCCGAAATTTCGGAAGACATGGCATGGCACGTCGAGGCTGCGTGAATCTAATAAAATCGTTCGTTTTTAAGGAGTTTTTAAGGAGTGAAATTTACCCTCCTGATTTTTGTCCACCGAAGCATTTATCCCTCCACACTGCGTGCCGGGCGGCCGCGGCGGCCGACGCGTCGGACATTTGCAGACGAAGGAAGACGCTCCGCTCCGCTTGCAAGTTGCAATCCTCATGAGCTGTTCGATTGTTGCATCATAACCGCTAAAGCTCCTTTAAACGCGGTAATAATTTTTCTCATCCTTCTCCTCTTTCTTACTTTTTTTTTTTTTTTTTTTTTTAATCTCTCATTCTAATTATTTTCCCCGTCTCGAAATAATAATGGCTGGCTCGCGCCTCGCGACCGCGATACGTACTTACGTCGCGTCTCCTCTCCGCCGTACGAACGCAACGCGGCCGACCACGTAGACTCCATAGCCCGCCGTAGCTTCCCTCCGTATAGCGTAGCTCAACAGCAGCCAAGATCCCAGTGTTGCTATTTCGTGCACTGGTGCCAGATGTACGGTGATTTTATGCCTTTTATTTCTCTTTTAAGACTCGATGTAAAGAATACGGATTTTATTCTCAAATCTGGCAACACAGCTTCAATACAGCGTTGCCAGATATATGAAGTTTTAGGCCGTATGATTTCAACAAGCTATATATTTATCTAGAGTCGTAAAGGGTAATCTGCGTAACCAGAATGGAGGATTTTTAGGTTATGTTTAAGGTGTAATTAAAATTTATCCATCTATTCCCATGTATTTGGATGCATCAACGAACAGAGGCCGGAACATTGGTCCACTGTGCGCCTCCACCAAAATACATTGTAATGAATGGAAAAAATGACACCTTAAACCTAACCTAAAAATTCTCCATGATGGTTACGCAGGTTACCGTATAGACTGTCACTCTAAATAAATGTATACAGCTATAAATGTAGCCACGTGTAGCTTGTTGGTATGTGCCCTGTATAAGAATCCAGAGGCACCCATAGACGATGCACCACGCAAAAATCCACAGGGCTGATTTTTGAGGCACACTATATATACGCTTGCAGCAACGAAGCAACAGTCAACACCCAGCTCTGCTTTGGCCTGGTGTTGAATGGTGACGTTTGGTAAACACGGGGGATGGGCTGGGGAGTAAAATGGAAGGTGTTTCACTGCTCATTCAACACCAGGCTAAATACATAAGAGGGGTGTTAAACGTTGTTTTGTTGAATCCGCGAGAATTTGACGAGTCTCTGCTGTAGTTATTTAGTGCACCGTCTCTGTTTGTCTCTGTTTGTCTCTGTTTGTCTCTGTAAGAGTCAACGCAAATAATGAAATGTTTGTATCAATGCAATGTATATATTCGGTTCTTAACTTCAAATCCAGCAGCATTGATTTCGCGTGTAGTTAATGGCAACCCTATTTTCGTATCAGGTTGGGGTGTGAATTGGAGGATCGTCAACGGTTTTGATGCACTAGTGATGAGATTTCGGACTCACTAGACTCTTAGTTTCCCGAACCTCGTTTGCCCTATCACCTCACGTATCAGGTACAATCAAAAGTTCCCAACGTAATGGTGAGACCGAAAACTCACTGATCCATTTTGAAATGATCAGAAATGTTCGATGTCGTTTCCGGCGAAGCGTGCTATCTGGCAACGTGGCATTTTCTCAAATTAAATCCGTATAAAAGATCGAATTCGATTGTCATCGCCGATCCATAGATAGTTCGATATTTTTCGTGAGTTTTAATGAGTCAAATGCAACGTTGCTAGATTGTACGCCTAGCCACTATCAAAGATTACTTATACTCCAGATATGGCACTAGCTAAAATCTTGTTGAGCGCCTTTATTGCTAAAACACATACACTGGCCCACGGTTTGTTTACATTTCGGTGAGCGAGAGACGCGCGGGCGGGGTGGAGTCAGTCGACTGGCCCACGACCCCCACCCCGCCAGCACGTTCCTCGCTCTCCGATACGTAAACAAACCGTGGGCCAGTGTATGTGTTTTAGCTCGGTTTTAGAAATGAAGGCGCTCAACAAAATTTAACATAGGCGAGATGGCTAGTGCCATATCTGGAGTATAAGTAATCTTTGGCCACTATATAGTTTGTTTCTCGGGGGTTCACCTATTCAATAAGAAAAGGTTATAGCCTTTCCACGTGAAGCAGGCTCTACTTCTCATTTGAATCTTTTTGATAGAATCACTCAAATCAGCAATCTTAGTAATAATCAATCGGTGCTTCAACCGGCCTAAACCGGCTGAATCACCGATATATTGTAGAATGTCATCAGTAAATCTCTACGCAAAACGGCAGCATTGTATAAGATTGTAGGATTCCCATCTCTGCCATTGGCTTGGTCTGTGTGTTAGTGTGATTTTATATTCTCTGCTTTTGTATGTTTGTGTGAGTGTGTGCGCCTGTGTCTGTGTGCGCGCGCGTCTGTTTCTGTCCCCATTGTTTCTCTCCGCTGATTCACGCCGCGGTGGTGCGATGCACAATGGATCGAAACGTGGAATTTTCCGGACATGGTCTCACGAATAAAAAAGTAAGATCATAAACAACAAAATATAGCAAGATATAGCTTGAAAACGTGTAAAATCATTCACGTAACAGCTCAAAGAAGTCAAATAACATGGTTTTTGCAAGAAAATATGACCATCAAAATGTTCTTAATGCAAAAAACACCAACTTCTAGTGACCGGAAACATGGGCGGATCCAGCAATCTATGGCAACTACGCGTTCCTCCCATTTGAATGTATGATTAACAATCGATTCTTGAGGGGGCTATAGTCTCTTGACTAATCGATTATTACTCATGCAATCAAATGGGAAGACTACGCTGTTTCTTGATTGCTCTCGATCCATTGTGCGGTGGTGCGCTAATATGGTGCCGTCTCGCGCACATAGTGAATCCCGCTTCCCTCTGCATAAACAGGGTGGTCCAATGAGACAGATGCGCTTGCTGAATTGAACCCAACTTTCAGCACTTCGTCGAAAGTTCTCAGCATTTCATTTTGTGCTACCGGATTTAATTAGCAGTCATAGCAGCGGCGGCCCGTGCAATGTGGCAACAATGGATTTCCTCCATTTAAAACTGTGTAAAATAATCGATTACTTGGTGAGGCGTAGCGCCTCACCTAGTATCGATCTTTTTGCATACGTTTAAATGGCAAAAGTGCACGGTTGCCAGATTGCACGAGCCGCCACTGAGTCATAGTCGTAGGAGGATTCTTTGAATATATATGAGTGGGTGAAAAGGACCCCTCACCCTCTAACTCGTTAATTGGTTTCCGTTAAAACGGCGGAAAAACGTAACGGTGGACGAAATCTCTCCTTTGAAGCATGGACGCAGGATGTATGTCAGTGGGCCCGGTTCCTCTCGAAATCAGTGGCTGCTCATGCAATTTGGCAACAGCAACAGTGTTTTTCCGTCATTCAAATACGTGTAAAAAATCGATTGTGTTGAATTTGTGGCGGCTCGTGCAAATTGACAACAACGTTTCCTTCCATTCAAATACATGTAAAACAATCGATTTTCCTTGAGACTGCAATTCGATTGTTTTACCCAAGTTTAGATGCATTTGTCTGTCGAATCGCATCACGGGTCACCACAGCTGCTCTCAAGCCGGCACACTTTCTCCAAAGATTTTCCTAAATTTCTCCCTCGCACTGAAAGATGAATAAAAAAATCAAGTGAGCAAATAGAAACACACGAAAAAATAAGGTCAAAGTCATGTTTTTTTTTTTTTTTTTTTTTTTTTTTTTTTTTTTTTATAAAAATGTTCAAAACCGTAAAATTCTCTTTTCCCTAAGCTGCAACCACTAGTGATGCATTGACCTTGAGCAGAGCTGCCATTTTGTCTATTTGATGACATCATTCAATTCACTAATGATTCAATCACCGGTTGACAAAAATATTACTCACAATCAGTTCAGTTCAGATTTATAACTGGAATGCACGAAAATACTCACGTCTGTAATCTTTTCTCAGCCGGCAAAATCACCGTTTAATGACTTCAACATATTTTGATATAATTTAATGGTGATTCCACCGATTGAGATAAGGTATTACACGTAGATGCGAGTGTTTTCGTACATTATACTGTATGTCATGAACTGAAACAGTGGCGGCGCGTGCAATCTGGCAACGTTGCATTTTGCCCATTTCAACTCATGTAACATATCGATTCGAGGGAGTGCACAATGCAGTTTTTACTCCCACTTTTTCGATCATTTTCTGCCTTTAAGTGGACTAAACTCAACGTTGCCAGATTGCACTCGCCGCACAGAGGAGCGAGTTGATTGGAGCGGCTTGACAATGGACATGGCGTGGCGACTTTAAATGCGTACATATCTTTGTTAACACGTATGTAGAAGTTTGACAGTGGTTTCATCGGTTTTACTGTAAAATTCCCCCACAAGAATTACCCTTTATAGTTTGTTTTTCTACTCTGAAAACATTCAAATTTGCATTTTTTCGTAATATATTTCATGGCCGACCTCTCCTATTGAATCGTCCCTCTGTGCGCCGCCACAGAACTGAACTGTACTGTCCAGTAGCGCACCGAGAGTTTCTTCATCTCTCTCTTTTCTCCATTAAAAAACGTATGTTAGACAAGGATGGACAACGGGATGAAACCCCCTCTTTCTGTCCTTTTCCTACTTGTACATTCAAATGGGAAATGAGAGAGATGGAAGATATTCTGGTTGCGCCAGTGGTACTGTCTATCCTTTTACTTGTCACTCAGTGGAATCCTCGGTGAAATAAAATATGTCATTAAATATATATGAATACAGCAGCAGCTCTGTGAGTAATACCAATCTTTGGTTTGTCCGCGCGATGGTGACAATTATTGGATGACGGATCGATCAATTCTCGTTCATTCCTGAAGTAAGTTCTAGACCTCCACGGGACTTTATGAGCATCCTATATAATCTTTGAAATCACGTTCCTTACGTCTTCATTTCGCTCAGAACTACTGCACTCTTTTTTTTTCTTTTCTTTTCTTTTCCTTTATTTCACTTTTATTCTTCTCGTCTCGTACCCTGTATGTATATGTGCCGCTTTGCAAATTGCACCTTACTCCATACGAAGACCGATGCACACATTTCACATTATTATGCACCAGTTAACCCCTCACGCGAGCGAACTATGTGTTTCGCTGACTTCCAAGGACCCATGGGAGAATACTTTGCAAGTCCAGACGAAGAGATGAGAGCGTCTCAAGTCTCAAAGCAAAAATGTGCATTCTCCTCGTGTTCTTCGGTTTAGAATTCTGGCTTGTTCGAATGGTATCAATGGCGTACGCAGGAATTAGTCTCTCTCGCTCTTTTCCCGTTTGATTGTATGTACTGAAAAAGGAAAGAGATAGGGGCTGAAGATACGTGCTAGCCCCTGTTTCTGTCCTTTCCCTACTCACGTGCTCAAATGGGGAAAGAGAGAGAAAGACAAATTCCTGTGTACGCTACTGAATGGTATACACATATATAGGTGCGGTTTGCGAAGGAGAGTAGAGTCGCACGGTCACCATATGCCAAAGGAAACTACGCCTACTTTACTTACTTTTGCTAACTTGATTTAAATGGTAAAGCGAGTGAATTTTTTCGCGATAGTCCTGTAACGTTGTAACCCCGTGGAGGATTTTTGTTCCATCAACCAACAAGTCATTTACTTTTGCGTTAAACCGACGAGGTATAGCAATAGAGCGGTCAGTGGGGGGCTCATGCAATTAGGCAACAATGTTTTCCCTCCATTTGATTCTATGAACAATAATCGATTGCAAAAGAAGCGTCGCTTCACTATCAAATCGATCGTTTTATATAGAATCAAATGGAGAGAAAACATTGTTGCCAAATTGCACGAGCCGCCGCTGAGAGCGGTTGATATACGTGTTAAAAGTCCTATCCCAAAGTAAGACAGCATGAACGATCTGATTCTGATTTGTTTGCCTCACAGTTTTTAACCTTAAATCAAAATACGTGGACTCAGAATTCTGAAACAACTACCTAGGTGAGAAAAGGCTTATTTCTGTCAAGTGTCAGTTTGACTTATATCGATCTTTTGCATTGATTTAAATGGCAAAAGAGCACGGTTGTCGCATATTCCACGAGCCACCGCTGTTCTTATAAGAGTTTCCATTCTGATTGCAGTATTCTGTGCTGTCAAGTGATGTTACCGATTTCTGGAATAATTCACCAGTCTGGTTGTGAAAGAAATCCAATGTGCACTCTTTTTTGGGGTTTTTAGTAACGAATTTGGATGACTGAAGGGATTGATTTTAAAATTTTAAAGAACACAGGAGAGATCGAGATGTATCAAGTGGAAAATCAGGGAAAAGTCGAAGATTTTAACAAATGTACACACAAGCTGTTCAAGTCAAGCTACAAAGAGCAGTGTTATGATCCTAACTAAAGCTCTTGCGATTGTGATCCTCTCAGAAAATCTTGAACCAGCAATCATCAGAATTGGTGGAGATTTAAAAAAAGTAATTTTGAGGACTAATTTCGACTTTCTCTTCTATCCTCTCGAAAGTCGAAACCAAGCTCGAGTAAACTTGTTTTCGAAGTCTTAGGTACACAGTTTTGATTTTTACATGAGCATCAAAAGTAAATGAAGAATGTAGATATTTACAAAGGAATGGCTCCATGTTGAGCGCCTTCAATTTGTGGTATAGGCAAAATGAACACCGCCGAGTAGGAACATTTAACGATACATTCAATCCGAGTGAGTGAGTGTCAGGTCGACAAAAATAACGACGGACCAAAAAATGTTCGGGGCGGACGCACAGTGGAACGAGTCAATAAGCGAGGTAGGACAGGACATGTTGTTGCAACTTGAAACGTGTGTATCTTTGTTGATACACAACGTAGAAGTTGTTTTCACTGGTTTTATTGTTAAATTGCCTACAAGAATCACAATTTGTAGTTTCATTCTTGACTGTAACAACATTCAAATGGATCTCTTGCTCGGTTTCGCTGTAGGCAAATGGAGTTTCAATTCTGATGTAAAATGCTGCGAAAATAACGACGAGACCATTAAAAAAGTCTAAAACTCACTCCTCGCAGAGAAAACTAAACTTGAAATTTCGGGTGACCAACCTTGCATGTATGGACCAACCTTGGATTCGGACCCCAAACGAAAGAACAGGACATGAAATTAAGTGCTGTCTTCTTCGTTTACTACGCAACGTAGAACTTTCCTGTAGTTAACACCGTGCTCCTAGTGACAAAATGTGTATAAATGGACCTTGAATTCCTTCAAATTTACTTTTTGAGAGAAACTTCGTAAATATCATTGTTCAAATTCGTGGGTTATGTTCTTTTGTTTGGGGTCAGAATCCGAGGTTGGTGCATACATGCGAGGGTGGTCACCCGAAATTTCAAGTTAAGTTTTCTCTGCGAGGAGTGAGTCTTAGACTTTTTTAACGGTCTCATCGTTATTTTCGTAGCATTTTACATTGGAATTGATACTCCATTTGCCTCCAGCAAAACCATGCAAGAGCTCCATTGGCATGTTACAAGTAGTTCATTCTACGTCCGACCCCTCCCATCGACTTGCTCCACAGTGAGACGGTCCTCGCAAGACGTTGGATGGTGACGTTGGATTCGTGTGGTTTTAAATGAGCATAAGTGCTCACCAATCATCTGCGAGCAGGACCGTCCGTCCCGAACATTTGTGGGATCCAGAATCTGAAAGCAGTGGCGCACCGAAGGGGGTGGTTTTAGGGTCAACCCCCCCCCCCCTAAGAATCAATATTTTGCTCTGAAAAAGGTCATCTTCGGCCAAAATTGCTTTCAACCCCCCCCCCGCCCCCAAGGCCTCAGAAAATGGAAAATTTGCGGTAAAACCCCCACCAAACTAAAGTTCTCGGTGCGCCACTGTCTGAAAGGGTTCATGGGTGCGAGGATAAGACGATCGCATTTAGAGAGGTTTCTTAATGATAGTGAGCCCAGCCCATTCACGAATGATAACTCCCGCTCTTTCACGAAAATACGCGGGTATCCTTGTCATTCGTGCATGCATATTTTTCTGGTCCTTTTCGCAGCTGCTGAAAAAAGCATAAAAAAACTTTACCCGCCCTTATCCTCCCTTATCAGTTTTTGCGGGTGAAAGTTTCGTAGCGATGGTCGTGGCTCCGAAGTTCGAAGCGCCAGGCTCAAAGCTGCGCGGCTTTTGCGCTACTGCGCATGGGTATTCGCGCAAGCTTTGCTCCTCTCTTTTATAGAGTCTCCTCACCTCCTCGGTGGCGCGGACGAACGCCCTTCCCCCTTCCCGACCCCTCACTCACTGGGTCAGTATCCGCGATACGTCAAAGCAAAGCACGCACACGCAAATTCCTGCTCCTTCGCGTAACCCCCCCCCCCCCCGTCCTCCTCCTCTTCACCCCGCAGGACATGCGGGATGCGGGCCCGAGTCTCAATTGACACCGGAGACATAAATACCCACGCGACCCCATTCAGCTTTTTATTTTTTATTTTTTTATTTTTTCAAACGGAGACTATTTTAGGAAAGTCCCCACAATTTAACCTTTATCAGTCTTGGTCAAGTGGTTATTGTGCGAATATGCGGTGCGCTGTCTCTTATTGCGCGCGGTGTATGCGTGTGTGTGCGGCGCGACATCGCATCGTAGTCCGAGGCACCGCGCATGCGCTCTCGGTCGCAGCTTCTGATCCGACGTGACGCTCAATGGATCGAAATCCGTGGAATTTTTCGGATATTTTTACGGGAGCAAACGCATCAAAGTATCAATTACATAACTACACGAAAAGGATCAACTTTACTGGCTACTAATTTGTCTAGTAAATAAAAACATTTCCGGGAAATCGCTTCTTCATCCTTTATTTTTGAAAACTGCACGTTTTGAGGAGTTCCACCGCTTAAAATGTTCCTTATTGGTAAGAGAACCGCCCGTCTCAAGGACAATCCCAAACATTTTTGAAAACAGACAAATTATTTTAACCTTAAAAGGGTTTTTAACCCTTTAAGGGCCAAACCCGAGTATGCTCTTTTTTTCTCTCTATTGTCTACTTCACATTGTTTCAGTCTTCATTCCAGATAAACGCGACTATTGATGAAAACATGTACGAGATTAGATGTCTTCTGGCGCCTTCAATGTATCGTATAGGCAATTTCAACTCCCCCGAGTACGAACAGTTAATTACCTTCCCTTTATAAACAGAAGGGTGGCTACCTTTTGAAATAACCTGGCCCTTAGAGGGTTAACCATGGCCTAAGTGGTAAAATATTCATGATTAGCATTTTGATGTACGTTAATCGTGAAGAATTTGCCGAGGAGTAGCGTGCAACCCTTCATGACGAACATTGTGTTTGTTTTGCATAGTTCATAATAGTTCCATTTTTTTAACGAGACATTTTTAAGTGACAGTAAGCAATTGAGCGTCAAAGCTACAAACAAAGCGTCAGAACAAAACATTGTACTGCAGCCCTCAAATATGGTCTTTCTAGGAAATATCAAATGAGAACTAAGAAAGGGACAAAACTATTGAGCTTCTGGGCCACAACTCGGCAAACTTTTAAACGAGTGTTCCCAAAAATACACATTGTTTTTTAGCATATCATTCCTTTCGGCCCTTGGAGGCGTGGATTAAAAATCATTTTCTTTTCTATATCCTTGAAATGGTTGATTTTTCTACCCATAAGAAACATTTTAAACGGCGTAGCTCTTCGAAGTTTGCAGTTTTACGAAATAAGCTGCATTAACCTCGGTGGGGGGGGGGGCTCCCTAAGGTATGCTGTTATGTCCGCGGGTTCCCAGAAATATTTTTGAATTCTACTTCTCCGAAACGTGTTACTCGTTGACACCAGTCTTCAAAGTATTGGAATCACAAGTATGTTGAATCAAATGCAAGGGGCTGTAAAATTACGTTTTTTATAAAGAAAATGAAAGTACTTGATGCGTGGTGAGAACAACGATGCCTTTGGTTCTTAATAATTAAGTCCCATTGTTTCGGAGATGAGATTTTGACCCAAAGTACATTATTTTAAATGGAAACTCCGCGTGGTTACGTTACTATACGCAAACGACTTTTTGCAACTTTTCACGTGTGTTTCTCCGAAACCGGGACATTAAGGAAAAAATCAAAGGTATCATTGTTCTTAGCTCAACAAGTACTATCATTTTCTTGATAAAAAACACAACATTTCAGACCCTTGCAAGTTTGCAACTGCCCCATTGTGTAAGACAGCGATCCAGACCCACTAACGAATACGCTCGCGGGCTTGGTATTGAAGGGTTAATCAAATAATATCCTCTCACTGATGTTCTTTCGAAGCGCGCTAAAGGAACCGAAATAAAGCAGTGCCGTAGCGTGAAATTTGGCAACGTTGTAGTTCGTCCATTTAAACCCATAAAAAAGATTGATGCGTAGGGTGTTCGGTGAACACCTTTGCATTCGACCTTTTACAAGGGTTTAAATGGGCAATGTACAACGTTGCCAAACTGCATGCTACGCACTGAAATAAAGGGTTGCGTGTCCGGAAACATCTAGGTTTGGATCCAGTGTGTGTTGGAAGCGGAGGCTCTTGCTCTCTATGATCCCACGTACAGTTTGATTAATTGCTTCTTACGCCGTGGTTATACGTGCGCATGCGCAAGAAAGAAAAATATTCCGGAGTCGAGTCGGAGGAATCGCGAAATCGCAAATCGCGCGTACACTTATCGTCTTATCCTTTCCGTCGATGCAGACACAGACCTACCGATTTATGGATATTGCGCTGGGCTAATGAATCGATTTCCCACAGTTTCGTTCATTTTGCACGGTCGGTGGAAAAAAATAAGAAGAAATAAAAAAATTGAAATTCAGGTAAGCGGGTGCAACGTTACTTTGAACAGCGCTCTAGCACTGCAGTTGTATAGTTTGCGCATTGCGATGTATCTATTAAATAAAAACACCATCGGGATATGAAGCTAAAAACATTTAAATGAGAAACGGTGGGACGATTCGAAATTTTAGTGTTTCATTATCAACCGCAAAAAAACACTCACAAAATGAAAAAATTACCTAAAAATCAAGCCGCCATTCCAGCAGAAAAATTTCCTTTTTTATAGGAAAAATGATTGTTCTTAAATTAAAAATAACTGACAACTGTATTTAAATTGAAAATAATTCGGTATTTTGATCTAATGAAAAGTTTTTTTTAAATGGACAAAACTTAGTTTCAATTTTAAAATACACGGAAAAAAATCAGGTCTTCATATTTTCTACCATGATTGCTGAAAAAGCCTCAGCTACCGCGATCGAGTATTTTTTCTACCATGGTAGATTTTTCGACTACCACTGTAGATTTTTTATCCACCCTGGTAGATTTTTACTGGTCTTGATAGTAAAAAATCTACCATGGTAGAAAAAACACTCGATCGCGGTAGCTGCGAGACTTTTTCAGCAATCATGGAAGAAACTATGAAGACCCGATTTTTTTCCGTGTACACGTCTTTTTGACATATAATTCAAAATTATTTCTTTTCAAATCTAAAACATTTTTTTCCCTGTGTTGTTTGCAAAAGTGTTAAATGCACTTATTATTCGGTGCAGGTTTGTCAGATCTCTTTTTGGCTCTCGCCTCTTTCCTTTTCTTTTCTATTTTTCCCCCTTCCTTTTTTCTTCCCCTTTCCTCTTCTTGTCTCCTCTCCTTCTCCTTCTCCTTTTCCTAATTTTCTTTTTTCTCCTCTTTTCCTTCTCTCTTTATGCCTTGAAGTTCGTGCCCCAGCCTGCCCCGCCGTTGCGAGATTAGGATGAGCTATTGCTACACCATTGGAATCAATTTCCGTACAAAAATTTCACGCTAGACTTAAGGGGTGTCTCCACCTGCGAATGTAAAAGCGCAAATTGGCTGCTTGAGCCAATGGGCTTCCTTGTTGTCGATACATCGGACTCGACCTATCGACTTCAAGGCAGCTCATTGGCTCAATCAGTTTATTCGCGCTTTTAAATTCGCAGGTGGAGACACCCCTTTAGTTTGATCAAACATGAACATAGAAGTCTATGATCTTCAGTGAATTAAGAGGGCACACATCGTAAGGAATTTCGTTCGATTACTCAGCGCATCAATTGAGGCACTTATTGGGAGAAAGGCCGATAAAACATGAGGCATTCTCTTCCCAATGAATCAGCTTAAAGATTGTACTAGTCTTTCTTCGGAGGAGCGCACCTAATGTATCGTGGGTACCTCGCCCGGAAACCACTTCCATCATGAGTCGCATATGCAGTATAATCGACCGGAAACAAACCAGTCAACCCTCATGATCAGCTGATAAACCTATAACGTTACGGTCGCCGCTCAATGGATAGAAAATAATTGGTTTTCGTCCCAAAATCGAGAAGTTCAAATCAACAAAAATAAAAAAATTGTCGGAAGAAGTAGAGGAGGGGGCCTACAGCCACTTTATAGTACCTCTTCCTTGCGCTTATTTCATTCACTTTCATATGTTTTACGCAGTTTCATTTCATTACGTTGGCAATAAGAGATAGCTGAATGGGTTTGTTATGTAGATTTTTGCTAGCTACAGCAATATTACCCATTGAGTCTAATGTAAAATTTCGTGAAAATAACGGTGCGCTCTTATCTTTTTAAAATCAGCTCTCTAACTTAGAAATCCACTTTAATTTTGAAAACAACCTGCATTACACTATACACTATAAGTAATCACGAGCATGATATACTTACTAATGCTCAATGCACCGACGCGACGCGACGCGACGGAGCTATCGCGTTTATGCAACGTTGTGACCGAAAAATGTTGAATTTTCCAATTTTATGTATCTAAAACGAAACATGGAATGTTTTGAAGCTATGTTGATGCTCTGTCTATGTAGAAGAACGTCTGCAAAAATACAGTGCATGTAGTGTAGCGCGGTTGTTTAGAATGGAAGTAGTTTCCGAAGTAAATAAGAGAGTTTGAAAAAAAAAAAAATTAATGTGAGCATCGATATTTTCGCAAAATTCTATCCTGGAACCAAACTTGCAATTTTAGCTATAACAATAGTACGCAACAAACCCATGGTGGACGCATCTCACAAAACATTGCTTCGATGAGCGCCTTAAACTATCGGGTAGGCAAAAACATGTACCGCGGAGGATGTACTTACGTTATTTCCGAGTTATGTTACACCAGTACAGACCCTCTATACAGTTGTGGCAAAATTTTGCTCTTGATATAGTATCAATGAAAAGTTTGAAATTAAATCTGACAGCTTTTAATCGATAATTTAAATTGATTGTTATAATATTGGCCATCTAGTCGTTCATTGTTGCCCATTGTTCGTTGCGCCTCGCGCCGCGACGCGCCGCACTGCACCGCCTTGCATACACCTCACGTATGGCGCTGGATAATATTAATACCTCAGTCAAAAAAGTATTCATTACCTTATGACGTTTGATACAGTGGCCCGATAACACACTATGTTTCACGCTTATAGCTTGGTAGTTTGCGGTTTTTTTCAGAATTAACTAGATCGTAGATATTCGCCCCAACAGTTTTTGTTTTTTTATCTGTCCGCCCGATTCCATATCTATGTGCCCGCGCTCTTTTTAGTATAAGTGATGAGCGTTGCCAACTTTAAGATCGTGAATTTTACCCAGTCTTACCCAACGAGCTATATGTACAATGTAGGTACATATAGTTAAAAAATATTTTTTTAAATCCTCAAACATTTTTTCTTTCCGTGTAAGTTCTATCCCCCGCTTAAATGAATTTTGTGGAAATAGAATACGAATGAATTTCAGTGCACATAACTATGTACATACATACTTTGGAATCCGTACGAAACATAGTTTTGTATATTTGTCTTACACAATGTGGCAACTAGAACATGGACACATGCTACGCGCAGTGCACCAATTCCACACTCTTGCATGCTCATTCGATGCAAGTAAAATGAATGCCCACCTGTTTTCCTGTTTTATCCCACCGAGCTTGCTGTTTCCGGAAACGTTGCCAGATCTATAACAAAAAAATACCGTATATAATTGCTGACCCAATAAATAAAAACAGTTTAGGATCCATTATTTCGTTACAGGGAATTATTGAAGCATGCAAAAATTCTCAATCTATACTATTAAGTAACTGCTATTTTTAGCTGTAATTTTAAAATAAGTCTAATTTTTGGTGCTAATTAGTCACAAGGAAAATTGTCTCAGTCACGTATATATAGATTGTGAAGTTTTCCACGAACTTTTTTCAATTTTTTTCATTTCCTCGTTTGCGAGGATTAAATTCATTGTTAACAACTCTTGCCTGTGAAACATATTTACTAGGTGTCTGCAGTTTTTTAAGAAGTCATTGTGTTTACATCTCAACAACGGAGTTTTTTTTTTTTTTTTTTTACTCGTCTATAATTAAAATTATCCTCTAAAACTTGTACAAGCAAAAACTTGAAATCTTGAATATTTTGTCCAAAAAAAGGGTAGGTCATGATGTGCGTAAATTCAGAAATCATGACTCATTAATTTTCTCTTTCCATTTTTTGTGGGGGCGGGGCGTAAGCTCCACAATGTACTTGGAATGCTCCAAGGAAATCAGATGAAAATTCTTGCTTAAAATCCGAGATAGTTTGATGTAAATACATGAATTTCTCAAGCATTTTCATGTATCACATCCACGTTTATAGACATAGAGTCAATTGGAGTAAACGACGCGACGTTTCCTTTATAACCGTTAAATACTTTCAATCATTGATTCCCACTTCAGCAAAAGTCGGTTAGGTCTCAAGATTGCAACTTTGCAGGGCGCTTTAAAAAAGTTTTTCGCGTTTCATTTTTTGATATTTTGGTTAGCGATTCTTTTAAGGATGTTTAAGTGTAACCTTTTTACCAACTTTCAGGTTTGGGTATCGAATTAAAAGCCAGGAAACGTGTGGAGCAGTTTTGAATCAATCTGGTTTTCGCATGAAACGAAATTTCTTTTGAGGGTGGGGTAGCCTTGTTAAACACAATTGAGGCGTGAAAATTCAAAATTTTGTAAGTGCCACCAGACGTAGCAAAGATTGTGCAGCTTCTTAATCTTTTTAGAGTAACCTCTAACAAAACTCAGCTGGAATTTTTTCCCAAAAAAATTCGTCAAATTCAAGAAAATTATTTGCCAAAATTGTCGTTCTTTTCAGAGCCTTCAAATTATTTTTTTACAGAGAGAAAAAGTTGCACAATCTTTGCAACGTCGGATGGCACTTACAATATTTTGAATTTTCACGCCTCCATTTGTCACCAAATATGAGTCTTAGTACACGTGACATCCATCGAAAAACTTGGCAATAAATATGCCGTATAGAGCTTGTTTCAGAACTGTAGGCGCACTTAGATCGACAATCTTTTAACTTTTCCAACTTTATTTCTCATATTACATACTCGTAGTAAAAATGGATGAAAATAAAGAAGAATTTTTCATTGAAGCTCTTCATTTAAGAAAGCTTTACAATCAAGCACTCAAAGTCACCAGCGCAAGCTTCGTTTTGATTTTAAGAAATGAAAATTGGAAATTTGCCAAAGATTATCGGTGATCTAAGCCTCTGAAACGTTCTCTAGCAAAAGTATGCAAAAATATCCATTCATTTTGTCAATCAATTTAATGTTGGAAAATGTTCAGGCACATGAAGTGGCAAAAAACCGAGGGAATCTCATTCACGCAAGACACTTTGAACTTACATTGATTCTCACTTTGTTGCATACCGTGTACGCATACGCATACAGCAATAAAAGTAGTCATCCGCTGACAACCGGTTGCTAGTTATATGTGTTAGCGATGCTTTTTCCTTCAGTCAACGCATGATTTATGATGATAAAAATCCAAGTCTAGCTCAAATCGTAGGTAAGTGTGGCGCTTAGTGTATGTAATTATACGCAATGCACCTGATCAGATTACTATGTCGTAAAGGAAATGAATGAAATTGGGTCTCGCCGAGAATGATTGTTGAAATCGTTGGTATAAGTTGAAGTAGTTCTAACTGGATAATTAGTAATTATCCATAGCAATCTCTGTCGTTTCAATTGATGAAATCGCATTGCTATCTCTCTAAAATCGTTCAAGTACTATCGTATTTATTTTAACAAGCATAATGCCGCACGATCCACCGATCCCGGAACCATCCTGCTCAGTTCATAATCCAGTGTTGCTAAATATACAGCTTTAGTTCGTATATTTCCCATAAGAGTCAATGTAAAATATAAGGCTTTAATGTCAAATCTGGCAACACTGCCATAATCTTGGTCTCGCCGGATCGGATGTCCGTCAGTTCCTTCCAATCGGCTGAATTCAACAATGATCAGTGCGCTCGCGGAGTTCTGTAATCGATTTTTCTTTCTATCAGAATATCAATCGATAGAATGATTGAGGAAAATATCATACAAATATAATGTGTATGTCTCAATTTGATGCAAACGCATTTGCATTATAGAACCTCCGAGCATTTGTCGTCTGCAGCTACCTGTCATTTCAGTGTCTCGTGAACAGTCGATTATCGTTCCCCTATTTGAACCGATCCGTAAAAATATCGACTATCTATAGGTTTCCCAAGGATCGATTCTTTTCAATAGGTTGTTATGGGAAGGATAGCGATACATCGCATTCCACGAGTCGTCCTAGTGAAGCACTACTTCAAAGAGGGATACACTGCGTTAATGTAATATTATCAATGGAGATTCCAAATGTTGTATGTTTCGTTTTAAGTTTTCGTTTAACAATTCTTGTTCTGTTGTATTATTTTATAATCTTTAGTATTCAAGAGCTTATCGCAGGCAGCCAATATTTCACGCAGTTAAACGGAAAGCCCAACAATTTGAGGATATGATGATTTTTGCATAAACGAGGTGATTCCGTTGTTACCTATGAAAGCTTGCAAATCCATCACCGATACTGATTTAGGAATTGTCCTTCTCTCTCCAGTTGCCCATCTAAACGCGTGTTTTGGAAAGAGACAAAGCAGGGGCAGTCACGTGACTCTAGTCCTTTCCATTATCCTTATCTAGCACTCGCGTTCTAATGGACTGAGAGAGAGCGAGAGAGAGAGAGAGAGAGAGAGAGAGAGAGAGAGAGAGAGAGAGAGAGAGAGAGAGAGAGAGAGAGAGAGAGAGAGAGAGAGAGAGAGAGAGAGAGAGAGAGAGAGAGAGAGAGAGAGAGAGAGAGAGAGAGAGAGAGAGAGAGAGAGAGAGAGAGAGAGAGAGAGAGAGAGAGAGAGAGAGAGAGAGAGAGAGAGAGAGAGAGAGAGAGGACAACCCATTGGATCCGCCAGGGAAATCGATCCAAAATGTTGACAAGGATTGAGTCATGAACCATCAAACGGCTGAGCATCGACTGACACTGAACGGATCGCAATGGGATTAAAACCGTTGTAATTTGCTAGGCATTTTACATAAGAATTAACCGCGTCAATAGTGAATCTGGTTGATGGTGATGCAACTGACCTACTTATGAAGGGGTTATTTACTGTCGACCCAACCCATAAATAGTTGTGCCATTCTCATCTCGATTTTATTTTACTTTTCACCTCTTAATTACAAAATGTTTTCCTAATGTAAATGTTGTTTGATCTTTTTTATCGCATTTTTTGACGAATTTGTTGTTTTTTGGTCTTGTTTTCTAGGACAAAGATGAGCAAACGAGACTGGAAATGAAACACCGGAAAGAGGAGGACGACCTCTACCGGAAGTTTGCCAAACAGCGAGAGGAAGAAGACAAGAGAATGAAAGAGGAATTCAGAGTAAGTGAACTTTTTTTTATACTACACCGCACACTTGGATCAAAACGTTGATTTTTCTAGACTTAAAAAATATTTTATTTTTGGCCTCCGAAAAGTTTCAGCATTTCTCCATGCTGAAAATTATCTAAAAAACAGAAAGTAACTTTATACTCTTTGTTCCCGTGAACTTTAAAAACAAGTTTGGAATATATCCTAAAAACGTTCGGAGAAACTAGAGACCAATGACGATATAATATACTAGAGACCAATTACGCACTATCTATCTTGCCGATGTTTAAAGCGCGGGTGACAACTTTTATTTTCTCGGGGTTTCAACAAAACGACCGTACGTTGGGACCATTTGTTGGCTGATGAGCAAAGATATTGGGGCAGTGCAGTGTTATCATTCAACTTATGATCCAGTCGAATGTTGCTCCGTATGTCATTATTCTGTTGAGTCCCTACACAGAACTGCCGATTTGCGTAGATTTAATGGCATTTTTAAATTCACCGATGATTTCACCGGTTGAGAAAAGATTACATAGTTCAACTCAGTGTATGACTGTAATGCACGAAAATACTCTGGTTTGTAATCTTTTCTCAATCGGTGGAAACGCCGTCAATTAATTAAAATATACCGGTTGAGAAAAGATTACTGATCAGAGTATTTTCGTGAATTACAGCCATTGACTGAACTAAACTCTGTAATCTTTTCTCAACCGGTGGAATCTTCGATGAATTTCAAAATGTCATTAAATCTACGCAAATCGGCAGCTCTGTCCCTACACCCCCAAAAAAGATAGCATCGCACCAATCAATGGGGCAGTTGCAAGGGTCTGAATTGTGTGTTTTTTATGAAGAAAGTTGTACTTGATGAGCTAAGGAACCAGTGGTGCCTTTGTTTTTGTTTTATAAATGTCCCGGTTTTGGAGTTACGTACGAGTATAAAGTTGTAAAAAATCGTAAGGGTATACTGTATAGTGACTTTACCACGCTTAGTTCCCATTTGAAGCAATTTATTTTGGACCAATATCTTATCTCCGGAACAACGAGACTTATATGGAAACCAGCTCCCAGCTCATCAAGGACTTTCATTTTCTTCATAAAAAACACAACATTGCAGACCCTTGCAACTGCCCCCATCAGTGGCGCACCGAGAACTTTAGTTTGGTGGGGGTTTCACCGCAAATTTTCCATTTTCTGAGGCCTTAGGGGGGGTTTTGAAGGAAATTTTGGCCAAAGATGACCTTTTTTAGGGCAAAATCTTGATGCTTGGGGGGGGGGGGGGGGTTGACCCTAAAACCACCCCTTTCGGTGCGCCACTGACCCCCCATTCAAAAGCTTTTCCTGCACAAAAAAAAAAAAAAATATCAAAAAATATCATGCCTCCCGGCAGGCCGGTAAGACGAAGTAGATTCCATGCTTGGTTACATCATTTTTTCAAAAATTTAAATATAGGTTATAATTTTCGTTAATTTTTTTTTTTTTTTATTTCATCAGCTGCTCAAAATCCAAATATTATTGTGAAAAAGATTATATTAACAATAGAGAAATGTGTAATCTTTACAATGCAAGTGAGAAATAAAAGCTAGGTTATATAAGTTTTTCACAAATTTCAATAAATAGGTTATGTTATGATTTTCTTTGAATTATTCATTTTTTTTTTTTTTATCAGCTGTTCAACATTTAAATAAAAATACCCATGAGAAAAAGATTATAGTACCAAGATAGAAAAATGAGTAACCTTTGTAACGCTAATGAGGAATAAATCTGAATAAGAGCAGCTGATCAAACAAGAAAAGAAATAAATAACGTACCTAAGCAACAGTGCACGTGTAAAACAAAGAACGAGCAATTATACCAATACACTATCCTTGTCTTCCACATGTAAAACCCCATAAGAAACTAAATAGCTCGTAAAACACGTAAAACACAAGGAAAATTTAAGAAATGGAGCATATGAACTAAAAACATCCTCCACGATATATACTAAAATTTTTGAACCAAAAAAACAATTTCTTCATATAAAAACACTGCCAAAAAACCCGAAAAACACATCACTATAACTCGCTTACAACGCAAAAAACGAAAAAATGACTCGAGTAAAAAAGTTGCGTATCAAAACGGCTAACATAAATTTCCCAAAAAAAAATACTCAAAACAAACACTCCTAAAAAAACCTCAAAAACACATTTTACGACTCAAACACGGCCCATAACGCGAAAACTAACTGTCGGATTTACACCATCTTCGAACTCATCCAAGAATTAAACCCAACGAATAGTTGAGACAAATTTCAAAAATAAAAACCAAAAATTACGAACAGGATCGTGGGACATAAAAACGGTACAACTGGCTGAAACATACATATAAACATGCTTCACTATCGAATCGATTGTTTTACATATAATCAAATGCTTCACTATCGAATCGATTGTTTTACATATAATCAAATGAAGAAAAAACATCGTTGCTGAATTGCACGAGCCGCCACTGCCTCGAATCCATATTGTACAATGTACGTGGATTGCAATGGAAGGAATTCAGCGTTGCCAGATTTGCAAGCGACGACACCATGCACTGGTGCAACTGATCCATAATTCCATAGCCGGTTGGGTTCGGTTCATCTCGATATCCTCTACTATACACCGCATGAAGCCGCCCGATCCACCCTCTCCCCTCCTTTCCCCCCACGTTTGAGGTCGAAACATGCGCGTTGAGGGACTCGGGAGTCGGCAGCAACGTTGCCATTTTTCTGTTACGTTTCCGGTTTCTATAAGCAGGATGGTTGGACTCACCGGAACAGCAGCTGAAAAATCACGAAAAATGGCAACGCTGCGGCCGGGAGTCTCGACTCCACAAACATCAAATAACAGGTTCCGACCACCCGCTGCGCGCGCCGCTCTGAGCCACGAGATTCTTTCAGCTTCGTGCCTTCCTCCCATTTTAATTGGTGCACTATAAAGTAGTGCTACTCTCATAGTCTATACGCAATGCCGCTCAAATTTTTCCGATTCACAAAAGAACCAATTTAATACCAACCGAGGTTTTCATTCAACCGGCGGCACTACGCAAGAGATCCACGTCTTCAATCGACGTACACGCTTCATAATAGTAAAGTTGAGATATGAGAGCGAAAGTACCAATTTAACGTTGTGATGTCAAAGGTTGTGTGTGCAATCTGACAACGTTGCATTTCATCCAGGCAAGGTGAATCTTCAGCGTTTGGTCCCGATTTCTGTCACCATTACGCTGTACCGTTCGATTAATGTCAAAGTATAGGGCCGAGAGCAATCGTCGTATATTTCGAATAGTAAAGTTGAGGCATGAGAGCGAAAGTACAACCTCTGTTTTGTCGAAGGTTTCGCGTGAAAGCTGGCAACATATTATTACATCCAGGCAAGGTGAATCTTCCGCGTTTAGTTCCAATTTCTGTCACCATTACGCTACCATTCGATTAATGTCAAAGTATAGGGCCGAGAGCAATCTGTTGATGTATATAATTTCCTTGCAATCTGACAACGTTGCATTTCATCCAGGCAAGGTAAATCTTCAGCCTTTGGTTCCAATTTCTGTCACCATTACGCTGCGCCATTCGATTAATGTCGAAGTATAGGGCCGAGAGCAATATGTTGTATATGTATAGTTCGAATAGTATAATTAAGATATGAGAGTGAAATTACAAACGTTGTGATGTCAAAGGTTTTCCGTGCAATCTGACAACGTTGCATTTCATCCAGGCAAGTGAATCTTCAGCGTTTGGTTCCGATTTCCGCCAGGAAAGCGGTAACGTTCGATCAATATCAAATTACAGACTATAAGTAATTTATATTTAAGTAAACTGATCAGGTTAAGTCCTAGATGAACATCCGAAGGATTTCTCGTGCAGCGAAGGAAAATGCTCTCATCTGCAGAGATTACTAAGCCTAAGAGATATGGGACTTCCTATCTCCGCCGTGTTGGAAAACTGTTGGCCGGGCTCCGTAAAAAAACGCCTGCAGAATGGCCGTGATACAACATGCAGTACGCTGGTGACCGTAAACATTACTGTTATTCATGT
This sequence comes from Trialeurodes vaporariorum, assembly GCA_011764245.1. Taxonomy (NCBI): domain Eukaryota; kingdom Metazoa; phylum Arthropoda; class Insecta; order Hemiptera; family Aleyrodidae; genus Trialeurodes; species Trialeurodes vaporariorum. The sequence goes on along the minus strand of VMOF01000369.1, from coordinate 19,265,690 downwards.
TGTTGGAAATGAGTTTAGATACTCTGCAGCATCTAAATGTTAGTCATTTAATGGCCGGTGAGATGATTAAAGTTACTTAGATTTTCAGATTCACGATGAAAACATACTCAGAGCCCATTAAACTTCCCAAACACTATATTAATCTTATTAATTTAGTTAGTGGCGTTGCCGTCAAACCTCATTTCAAACAACAACAACAGTAGTAACAATGTTTACGGTCACCAGCGCACGCCACATTGCATACTTCGTAGGAGTCGAACAACACTTTTGAATCGCTATGCCACATCTCTTAGGCTTAGTAATCTCTGCTCATCTGTAATCTTTCCTCAACCGATGCGGAGTCGTTGATGTCTTCAAAAAACTTGCAGATATTTTGATAAATTAACGGCGTTTCCACCGGTTGAAAAAAGATTACGTATGTGAGTATTTTCGTGAAGTATGTGTGCAATCTTTGCTTTACGAGTGGAATCATCGTCGAATTGAAAAATTCATAATAAATCATACGCAAAACGTCAGCTCTGATGCGACGCTACTATAGCGCGAACCAGTGGCGTCACGTGCAATTTGGCAACACAGTTTGCTATTCATTTAAACTCATGTAAAAGGTCGAATTCAGGGGGTGCACAGTGCACAAAGAAAATTCGATATATTTAATGAGTTTAAATGGATGAGTCGCATTGTTGCCAAATGACACGCGACGCCACTGGCGCGAACCGTTAACATCAGCGAAAAGTCACATTTCAAATCTTTATGTCTTGTCGTCATCATCATTTAATCTCAGCCAACTTTGATTTTTTCATATTTTTATTGTTTTCAAAGCGTAAATTCCCGTCACTGACCTTTTCCTCTAATTTACTATCCAACAGGACGAATGGGAGAAAGAGCTAGAAAGGCTAACGAATAGGTTTGAAAAGGAACTTCAAACGAAGAGGAAAAGGCCCGAAGATCAAAAGGTTCTAACCATGCGAATGCAACAGGAGAAGGAAAATTTGGAGAAAAATATGACGATAAGGCGGGATAAGAAAAAGGAATCACTAACAAGAAAATTATTAGAACACGAAAGGTAAGTGATCGCAAGTTTGCCTTACAACTTTTTTTGGGTCATTTCATTTCATGTAATCTATATTTACTATGGCTTTGCGGCTTCTCAATCAAACGGCATAGTAACCGGACAACCGGACAATCTGGAACTGAACTCTTTGTGACACAATGTAGCGGGGGAGGGTTGTCAGGACTGTCGGCCGTCGGGGTTCTTAAAATTAGACCAAATTTTTGACACAACATTGTCTAAAACGTTGAACATTTTAATGGCTTCTCATTGGAAATTAAACAAAGGATATTCCTGATCTGATAATCAAGTAAAGGTTAACTTTAACTTTTATGTAGCATTTCGCGATGATATATTTGTTTTGTCAATTTTGACCTCGCTGTGTAAATTAATTCAGGCTACAATTTCGCATTAATACGAAGTTTCAACGCAGTTGGATTTCATAGAATGTATAAATACAATCCACAATCATAAAAGAACATAAAGTTTCCAACTATGCTTACAACCCCTTACTTACTTTATGCTTGCAAATTCGGTCATTTGCTGTATGAATAAACACTCATTTAAAGCCAGCTCTGAAGTGCGATTATTTTCAATCCTGTCCGTTATCGTTATGGATTTAATGAAATTTCAACAATCCATTCATAGTTATAGATAGAACGATTGAGGCGTTTTGCGTAAAAAAGGGTTCCTTATACGATGTGTTTGCAACAGCGAAAAACCCTTTTTTGCATAAAACGCCTCGATTAAGTGTCCATTCTCATGTACTGACAACTGCACCACGTGATTTAACTCCGACGTGAAGTTACGTTTTGAGTTGCTCATTGACGCATTTTCGGGTAGTATTGTTTGATAGGAGAAGGATCGTATTCATTACCAACACGTATATGGGTTTTACCCCCTATGCTAAAAAGATTTTGCGGCTTTCGGTCTGTCAATTGTGTAACAATAACTATTTCTGTTAGTAACAATTTGGCATGTGGTATTTCTTGATCCCGCCGTATATTTGGCATGGACGGCTCCCTGGAGTTCGTCATTTCGAAGTCATCCATTTGAGATTTCCGAGACCCCTATTACCCATTCCTTTTGCATTGGTACTTATGGCTGTAACATTATAAACACAAACGGACTCATAATTGTCCTAGTTTCATTATTAAATAGTTCAAAGAAACCACTTTAACTTTCTTTTTGAACTTCATTTATATTGCAAATTGACTTTTCAGTGTAAGCACCGCTCTCTAGCGGATGTTTTTGTAACTTAACCCAGACTCCTCTCATCCACCTCAGCTGCGCACTACGGGGCCAAATGCACATTTACATAGAGCCCTGCTCCGGAGCCCCCGAGCAGGGGCGCACCGTGGTTTTCAGAGTGGGGGGAGTGCAATATTGCCGCCCTCCGCGCATTGCCACCCCTCAACATTAAAAATTCGATTCCCTTGTTTTTTTTTTGTTTTTTTTTGGTTTTTTTTTGTTTTTTGTATTTTTTTTGTTTTGTTTAAAAGGTCCCATAAATTGTTTGATTGAATATAGCCTACATTTCCGTTCAAAAATCAAAATGTGCTTATAGGGAAAATACGTTGAATCAGAGTTTGTTTGGATCCAGAATCCCTCGGACGGCAATCGATACGATGTATCGATCTACTAAAACAGTCTTTATTAGTGGTGTGCTCGTGAAAGTATGATTCCGATGCTCTTCACGAACACGAGCTGTGATGTTTGTTTTGATTCCGGCTCGATCCTTGACAGAGCCTGATGCTTGGGTACGTAACGAGCTCGTTCCGTTACGCCTTTTTACCGCGTTCGTTACGTTGTTATGCCGAGCCATGTTAATTCAACCGAGCCCGAGAAAAAACACAAAAATTAGTCGCACAGCTGCAGGTGCGTTTTTATGCGTCTGCCCGCGTCGTCGCGTCGCCGTCTTCGCGCTTCTTGAGATGCGTCGCGTTGTGTTGTCTCCGCGAACGCGAGGACAAAGAATCGATGAAAGAATAATTTAGGATGGGGGGGGGGGTCATGTTTTTGGAAGAGGGGACAGAATAGGTAAGTTATAAATATAAAATTTATCGAAGTAGTCAAATGCCGACATGAAAAATTGCGTTGTTATGTACCCGGTGGCTGGGAGGGGAGGGGGTGGGTTGGAAAATTAGTCATAGCTCTGCGCTACCGCCGCGCCGCACAGTGTTTTGAAAAGGAGGACCGGCGGACATTGGCTTATAACTCTACTATAGCGCTTAAAAATATAATCAAACCCATGCCACCCTATGTAGTTGGGTACGAGAAATTCATAGGGAGGGTCAAAATTGTCGCACAGTGGGTATTTTTTAAGTAAATCCTGGACAAAAATTAAAAAGGCGAAAGAAAGCGGAAAAAATTTCATATATGGCAATGACAACGTACAAATTTATCTTATTTTCTATGGTTTACCATGGGAAACATAGACTTAATGATCTACCGCCGCACAATGGTCAGTTTTCAATATTTTTTTTTTTTTTTTTTTTTTTTTTTATAGTAAGTTTCAACTTACTCATTTTATGAATGTTTTATTTTGAATGATAATGAATAAAGATAATAATACCTGGCAAAAATCACAAACAATAATAGTCCTAATAGCTAATCACGGAATCAGCAGACACCGGAGCTTTCAGCTAAGATTCTACAGATCGATCAACGAGGTGCAAAATTGATAAGGCGATCTGTGGCGCGGTCATTGACCTACGAAACGGTCGGATGTAGAGACAAGTTCCGGAATAGCAAAGAACAATAAAGAACAATAAGCATCGAGTAATATTGATGTTCTCTTTGTCAGTAATCGATCGGATTTATCGATGACTTTGACATCGGCTACACTTCATTGGCGTAGCGTGCAAATTTGGGAAAGTTGTATTTTGTCCTTTTAAACCCATGTAAAAGGTCGAATGCAAAGGCGTTCACCGAATACCCAAAACTTCCATCTTTTAATGGGTTTAAATGGACAAACTGCAATGTTGCCAAATAGCACGCTACGCGCGACTGCGACACTTATTACTGATTCTACAGATCCGAGAATGAAGGTTTTCTAATTTCTTCCATTATAAACGCACGAAATAAAACCCCCCTCCCTCCCCAGACCAGACTTTTTCTATCAGTAATAGCTCTGCAAAAAGCTCTGCTTGTAATGAGCTCAGGTCAGTGAAAATGAGATAAAATTTGGAACATTAAATGCTCATCAAGAATAACTCGAAAATTCGAAAATTTAGGTTTTTACTACGTTTATATTTCTATTATGAAAAGTTACCATCATCTGTAGACAATGAAAATAGTGGAAAAAAGTATCTTCGATGGAATGGAAAAGGGGGAATTTTAAAAAAAACATGTGAGCAAGCCGAAAAAAAAATTACAGGTGTTGGGATTCGAACCCCGGTTTAATGCGTGCAAGGCAAAAACGTTAGCCACACGACCAGTCAGGAAGCATAACAGAGTGCGGCGCGCGTCTAACAGATAAGTAGCTCCTGCCGCTCGGCCTAGACGTGAGACAGTTCCTTGCGCGGCGAGAGAAAAACGTAGTTAATTTTACGGAGGTCGACTTACAAAAATTAAGATTTCTCCAAGAGTCGCAAAAAGTCGCAGCCAATTTTTGGATATGTTGTTCTCTAGATGTTACTCTATCACTCCCTGAAAGCCGTTTCTTAAGGCAATTTAAGGCTTTTTTTATAGCTCTGCCTAAAGTTGAAAAACCGTAAATTTTTCCTCAACTCTTTGAACAAGCTTATCAAGGTCGTAAAAGTAGAAAAGTTTAACTTCATATAGCTCATTTTAAAGCTGAAAGTACGCTGAATAAAATGGTGTATTTCATTTTTACAACATTTTGAATATGAACAAAGAAAACACCCATACATTCGGAGCATGGTTTAAGAAAAAATCGGAACCTGCCGAAAGTGATATTTTGAGAGCTTACAAAAGTATCAAAAAAAATTATAAGCCAAAATTATGGTGAATGGGGTGCACAGGATACTAAACTGAAGATTTAGTCATGTTTTTACTCTAAAAACACGACTTCGATTTTTGGCCCAATGTCCGCGCCGCGCTGGATTCAAAACACTGTGCGCCGCACCGTCTTTGCGACAATAGAACCATCTTACCCCCTCCCCCCTTTTCGAGGTGTAACCTCTTTCGAGGGGCATAGAGTGAGGGGGGAATGGCTTTGCTCTATTGTCGGCAGGCGTCTTCTTCGTCGGTCGGTGAGACAATCTGGAATTTTCAGAAAGACCATGTGATGATGTCGCGCGAGAATTACCCGAAACACAGTGGGCAAGGAACGCGTGAAACACTGGATGTGAATGATGTATATACATTAAAAAAAAAAAAAAAAAAAAAAAAAAAAAAAAAAAAAAAAAAAAAAAATGAAAACTAGGCAGCGGAGAAATATTGCTTGAGAGAAGAGATCGAATTCTTTGGTCCAAACTTCACGAAGTACGTGAGAATTTTCAATACAAAAGAGCTCAATTCGAAACAACTATCACAACTATAAAACGAACTAAAAGTATATGATATTTATTAGAATAATTACCATTTTAATAGCAGGATTAAACAGAATGACTGAATGAGATATTAAAAAAAAATATTGCACTCTCAAGTCTCAATCCTTCTACAACTAAGAATCATATTTTACTCGATTTCACTTTTATTTAAACTATCAATAGTATCAATGTTCCAAATTTTACAGGCAACATTTGTGTTTTAATGTGTGTTCCTCATCAAGGCGGGAAAATATTGCGGGAATGATGATGTTGGTTTTGCATGCCAGCGCAGCAGCGGCTCTTTCAATTTGACAACAATGTATTTTCTACCTTTGAACCCGTGTGAAAAATCGATTCAAGAAAGGGTAGATTGCGTACCCAAGAATCGATTTTTCCCCCATAGGTTTTAATGGAAAAAATTCGATTTTGCGACATCCAATCGGCTCGAGCTCAAGCCGCCTGCCTGTGCTGATAGCGTCGGACCTTTAGGAACACATTTTTAACCACGAAGATTAAAAACTACGGTGCAAATGACTCCATTACTACTATTAACAATTAGTATGGTGATTATTTGAAGAACGATCTTATTACAAATTGCATCACTGGCTCGAATGTAGATTTATTCGACAACAGTTTTCAACTAAATTTTGAAAAAGAATTGAAAAAAAAAAAATTAAGCTATTTTGAAGTTAACCCTCTCTGGTTCGCTATTAGGGATATGAGTTTTTTCGAGATTTGATAAAACCATTCAAAAGAAGACAATTTTCAAAGAGCTTTGATGCGTCACTCAACTTTTTGCAAAAAATGTCCATTTAGATCCCATTGAATCCCATGTTAAATTATGTGGTACAACATGGGTACCACATTCACTTAAAGGGTTAAATAATACGTATGTAAAATCATCTTTCTACTCTACCCCATCCTAGTGTATTTCGATGGTCGAGCTCAGTATCAATATATTTTAAAGGATAGGTACTCGAAGAGCTATATAGTAAAACACTTTTTTTGGATTTCCTTGCGCCGGAGCAAATATCTTGAGTTACAAATTCAAATTGACTCTCCGGGTCAAAATATCGATTTGTCCTGACAAGAGAAGAATATTTGTTTGTTTGCTTTTCAAATACGTTTTACTGCTATTATTTCCGACCCGATTCATGGTCAGCCATAAAATTAACAATCAAACCGATTTTTTTATTGCCATTAATTGGTTTTAATCCGGATTTTTGTCCATAAAATGCGACGACCGAAAAATCCTATAATTCGACCCACTGTGCGCCATTTCTGAAAAATTACCACTGTGCGGGTACATGTCGCATGACATGACATGGCACGGCGAAGTGGCGGCGCGGCGTGTCGTTAACCCGCCCGATCCGCGTATCGGAAAATTAGACTGATTTTTTGCAGAAAGCTACCAACTGCTAACGATTTCCTGAGTTGTTAATTCCTTTCTGCAAAAATCCGTCCGATTCGAAGTGGCTCTCAAAAGTGTCATAGTTTTATTATATGTAAGTACACGGGCGCCCTCCGCTCGTTAAAGGTAATAATATTTTGTCGCCGACCGAATGATGACAAAACGCGAGGGGTCGGATCCCTGCCGTTACTTCATGGCCGGCGTTTTGTGCCAAAGCGAATTATTGTAAACGAGATGGAGGCGTGAAGGGGGCAATAGTTTCATAAATACACAGCTTTTATGCAAAAAAGAAGTAACTGCGCCATTGATCCATTGCGCAGTTGATTTGTTTCTGCACGAAGATTCTTGAAATGCGGGTCAGTGTTGCGCGATTAGCTTAATCAGCTGTCACTCTTCCAATCAGCGGTCTGTGATGTAATAATCAAAGGTTTAGCTCTTTTTAGACGCAGAAAAGGCTGGTGGGTTGACCTGTCATCTTTGGACTTTTTCAAACGTTATTTTTCTTTCGAGCTTGATAAATTAAAACTAGTAGGTATGGTTAAAAGTTATGGGTCAAACTCTTGTTGCAAAAAAATCACTGTCCCAAGGACCTTTTTTTTTTTTTTTTTTTTTTTTTTTTTTTGGAGGATGAAAATGATCGATTATATGTCAGAAATTCCCATTTTTTTAGATCTCTTTTGATGATTTTTATGTAGTTTGTTGGTTCGATGGAGATTAAGATGCTGGGTGACTATATTTTCAGGAAGCGGTAGAATCTGTAAAATTTTAATAAACCGGTGCGGGTTCGGTCTAACGGTCAGAGAAACTGACCACTAACCCAGAAGTCCCGGGTTCGAATCCCGGTCGAGGTGGCAAGATTTAACCGTCTCAGATCTATCCTCATCTCAGAGGTCTCTTTCGGGCCCTAGTTGGCGAAATAGGACACTTATACTTTAAGAAAAAAAAAAAATGAGGAAGTCTCTAAATAATTGTTCACCAAACTGCAGCACTGTGGCGCGGAATATTTATTTAAAAAAATACACCAACGCTCCGTTATGCATTTCAATGTTGTAAATATTTTGAGTTTCTCGGCAGATCAGAAGCGAAAGTCATAACGTTTTGCCCGGCTGATCTGCCGAACGGAAGGCGGAATTGAGACGTAATCCGAGTGAAAGGCCCTTACGAAACATCAGATTTGCTCTTTGGTGGAAATCTGCGCTCTGCAGTACACTCGGTATGTATAAGGATGAACTCACCTCATGTAAAAAGCGATGCCTTTATTTTAATACTATATTACGCTTCAACCGCAGATGCATCTCATCCTGGCCCATTATTTTGTGTATACGCACGTTGCGTGATCGCTTCCATGAGTGTAGGTAATTTTGCGGTCGCGGACCGGTGTTCATTGATGCCGGATGTACGGATTTAGGCTGTTTAATCACCATAAGAATCAATGTAAATTATACGGGTTGAATCTAAAATTTGTCAACACGGGAGGTGTTTCCGGATTTTTTGATTTTATCAACAGTTCGTTGAATTCCTGTTCGAATCAGCGATCATTTTGTTCTGTCGGCTTGAACTTCAGCAATAATTATACGAAATTAAAGACCGTTTTAGTAAAAAGATTAAACAATACGGAGGGAGAGAGAGACTGTGGCGTTGTAAGGTGGGGGCGGGCAGTCCGCCCCGGGTTGGGCTGCGGGTGACACTATCACAAGGGTGTCACTCGTAGCAAAATACGCGAAAAATCTAGAAGGAGAGAAAAGATAGAGAAGAAATATACAGGGTGTAACAAAACTATACACAGTAATTTTCAGAGCGTGTTTTAGAGGTAAAAATAAGAATTTTTTTCCCTATGAGCATGGGTCTGAAATTGTAGCCTTTTCGAGTTACAGTGTTGCAAAGTTTCAGAAAAACAAATTAAAAAATTGTCCTAACTCCCTCGTGAATCGTTCTTAATGCTCGTAAATAGGTACTCTGATGTAATTTTAGGCGCTCTTGCCGATTTTGGACATGAAAATACTGTATGCAAAAATTTGAGGAGGGTTTTGGGTTCTTAATTTTTCTCACTTTTTTTGGCCAAATTGTGTAAAAACATGCTTTCGGTTTAATTAAACCCAAAAGCAATTAGCATTATTCAAAAGCTCGAAAAAAATTATCCATTTTCGGTCCTTATACAAGTTTTTTCCGTTTTGCGAACCATTTCTGAGAAAATCGTCCCTGAAGTTGGAGAAGTCGGCCAAGAATCGCATTTTCTTTGATTTTGTCAATTCTTGGCCGACTTCTCCAACTTCAGGGACGATTTTCTCGGAAATGGTTCGCAAAACGGAAAAACTTGTGTAAGGACCAAAAATGCATATTTTTTACGAACTTTTGAATAATGCTAATTGCTTTTGGGTTTAATGAAATCGAAAGCATGTTTTTACACAATTTGGCCCAAAAAAGTGAGAAAAATCAAGAAAAACCCCCAAAACCCTCCTCAAACGTTAGTGTTTTCTCTGTCAGTTACGCACTGTCTCTACTAAATGTTCTGGAAAGACGTCGAAGGAACTAAACCTATAATTCTCATCTTTTAAACATATACTTTCAATTCCTGTTTTTCTTTCTGTAGATTCGTAAATTAGTTGTTCGTGTAGTAATAGTTTACCTCTTTGTGAATCATCAGAGCTGATCAATTAAGGATATGTAGGTAGGTATTCATTCATTCAATTTTACTCCACTAAAAGTATTGAAATCCCACGAAAAACCTGCCCCCCCCTTAAGAGGAGACCACGTAAATGTAACGGCAAGTAAGATAGAAACACGGACTATCTCATAAACCCGTTTCGACTACAGATGTATCAACTGAAATAAATGATATCGTCATCGTAACGGCAAGTATATCGTTCATTCGTTCACACGCCATGTTCCCTATCATAATCTCTCTCTTCTATGAGACGTCTGTCTGTAAGTTTTGCCTCACTTTTACTGAGGCTAAACAATTTCCTGTCAAAAAAATAATAAGGCAATATATATTTAAATTTAAATTTTCAAAAACGAAGGACTTGCCGCCATTCATGGTAGACTTTTTCTCTTTGTAAACCTCATCAGTGAGTTTAAACCAGATATTACTATTTACTAATCAGCCTCAAGATTAGTTGTATCACTATTAATTGTAGGCGTTTTAGTGCCACTCAAAATGAGGGTAGGTATACGTACAATGTACATTAATTAATTTCAAGACCATGAACGGCGGCAAGTCCTTCGTTTTTAAAAATTAAAATTTATAAATATTGCCTTATTATTTTTTTGTCAGGAAATTGTTTAGCCTCAGTAAAAGTGAGGCAAAACTTACAGACAGACGTCTCATGAGATTATGATAGGGAACATGGCGTGTGAACGAATGAACGATATACTTGCCGTTACAACGATATCATTTCTTTCAGTTGATACATCTGTAGTTGGAACGGGTTTTTAAAATAGTCCGTGTTTCTATCTGACTTGCCGTTATTTTTACGCGGTCCCCTCTTAAGGAGGGCCAGGTTTTTGGTGGGATTTCAATACTTTTAGTGGAGTAAAGGACGAGGCACACACCTTATGGGAATCTGTCTCCTGTGGAAATTGATGAAACTTTTGGATCTTATAGAACTTTTGATGCTGATCAAAAGTCTCAATGGCCGCAAAGTCGTATCTGGGTCATTCCATTTTAAATCAACCAAAATTAATGAAATATGTTGCTGCCTAGTCATGGATTTTGAAAATATTTTGTGGGGTGATTGTACTTACTTTTAGTAGCTCAAAACGTATTTTTTCATATTTTTTTAGCTTACGGCCCCTGAGATATAGGCAACCGGAAATTCAAAAATTACGATTTTAGGCTTATCTTTGAACGCGTGCCACAGCCTTAATTCTCAACGGAAAGATACGGCTGAGGTCTCATTTTGATGCATTTTGCGTCCTCTTTTCATTGATATAGGTCGTTTTTCATTGATTGAAGGTTTAGCAGGTTGCATACCTATTTGAACTTTGGTGACCCTATTGCAATTTTTCCGATCTTTGATAATTTTTTTTAATAGGATAGCGTTGGTAGAAAAAATTCATACTTTCCAAGCTTTAAGTACACTACTAAGAGTACCTGCTCAAAAAAAATTGGATCTCCTGAGCAATTTTTTCTAGTTGAAAAAATTGCTTAAAGTCGGCTGAAATTAAGAAAGACCCAACTTTGAGGTTAAAAAAGTTGATGTGGGGATTCATGAAAAAATCTTAAAAAATAACTAAAATCACCGCTTTTATGTCTACTTTCAATATCTGAAGTCGAAAGTTTGTGTATTTGATCGCTACAGCCGATTTTTTTTTTTCAAAATTGGTAAAAATACAATTTGCTCGAACACACGCGATCGAAGCGAATAGAAGAGCCAACTCTTTGAGGTTTAAAAATCTCGCAACATCTCTAAAATGATCACTTTCAAGTCCTTTTTCAATGCCTGAAGTCGAACATTTGATTACTGAAGCGCTTCAGTTGAAATACAAGTTCGTAAAATCGGTACAAACACAATTAGCACGGCCACAATCTGAGCTCAATTCAGGGCATAGGGGCGTCGCGTGAAATTTTACCGATTTTACGAACTTGTATTTCAACTGAAGCGCTTCAGTAATCAAATGTTCGACTTCAGGCATTGAAAAAGGACTTGAAAGTGATCATTTTAGAGATGTTGCGAGATTTTTAAACCTCACAGAGTTGGCTCTTCTATTCGCTTCGATCGCGTGTGTTCGAGCAAATTGTATTTTTACCAATTTTGAAGAAAAAAAATCGGCTGTAGCGATCAAATACACAAACTTTCGACTTCAGATATTGAAAGTAGACATAAAAGCGGTGATTTTAGTTATTTTTTAAGATTTTTTCATGAATCCCCACATCAACTTTTTTAACCTCAAAGTTAGGTCTTTCTTAATTTCAGCCGACTTTAAGCAATTTTTTCAACTAGAAAAAATTGCTCAGGAGATCCAATTTTTTTTGAGCAGGTACTCTTAGTAGTGTACTTAAAGCTTGGAAAGTATGAATTTTTTCTACCAACGCTATCCTATTAAAAAAAATTATCAAAGATCGGAAAAATTGCAATAGGGTCACCAAAGTTCAAATAGGTATGCAACCTGCTAAACCTTCAATCAATGAAAAACGACCTATATCAATGAAAAGAGGACGCAAAATGCATCAAAATGAGACCTCAGCCGTATCTTTCCGTTGAGAATTAAGGCTGTGGCACGCGTTCAAAGATAAGCCTAAAATCGCAATTTTTGAATTTCCGGTTGCCTATATCTCAGGGGCCGTAAGCTAAAAAAATATGAAAAAATACGTTTTGTGCTACTAAAAGTAGTTACAATCACCCCACAAAATATTTACAAAATCCATGACTAGGCAGCACAGGCTCTGGTTGATTTAAAATGGAATGACCCATCTACAACAGTTTTCGAGATATGGGGGTTCAAAGTCCCAGATTTTCACTATTCTGAGATCAAGTATTTTCGTTGAGTTAAAATAACATCCCCACATGTTTTACGCATAACTTTCGCCCTAAAAACGATAATTGATCGCGGTTTTCGCCATTACGCTGACCATTTAGATAGGTACCATTCACTTGACCAATAAGGCCAAAATAAAGACTAGGGGGGGGAGGTGGGGGAGCCTGAGACTTTAATGTTCTCTGACCATACAGGCAGCAACTTTTTGGATCTCAGTTTCTACCTCGATTGAGATAGGGATTTTCACGAGTATATGCTCCTGGTTGACACGTTTTTCCTCCGAATTCCTCCAGGAGATCCATGCAACACGCGTGCATGATGGGGGGGGGGGGGGTCCGGAGTCGGGGGGAGTTGACATCCCCACATGTTTCATGCGTAACTTTCGTCCGAATGAAGATAAATTATCGCGGTTTTCGGCATTATACTGATCATTTATGGATGATTATACCATACACTTAACCATGGGGGCTATAATAAAGACAAACAGGGAGGAGGGAGGGGCCTGACATCCCCTTATGTTTTTAAGCATAACTTTCGCCCGAATGAAAAGAATTGATCGCGGTTTTCGCCATTATGACCATCTAGATCAGTACTATTCAATACACCATCGGAGCTGGAAAGCTTATAAATGGGCGGTTGGTGGGGGGGGGGGAGATATTTTTGATTGCTGATCATAGGCAGCAACTTTTTGGATCTCAATTTCTGGCTCGATGGAGATAGGAATTTGAATTTGCACGAGTGCATATTCATTATTAAGACGTTTTCCCGATGATGTCGTATAGGAGATCCAATTCTTATAAATATGCGAGGGGGGAGGAGGGGGACTGACATCGAGTCTTACTTTGGTGCGAGTTCCAGGTGTTTTAAGCGTCTCCTTATATGATTTACTCTCATCTTTTTGTTGCCAAAAACCTTTTAATCTGGGGAGCAGTGCCGCTTTTGATATAGCATCCTGACATATTCCACAATGATTTCTTATCCGCAATAAATTGAACGCTTTCATTGTTCACCCTACTCTGATTTTTACCGAAAAAAAAAAAAAAAAAAAAAAAAAAGAACACGGAATCTCTGGGGCGTGTTTCTTCACAGGACATCAGTAAAAAATAGACATTTTGCCGGGAGGATTGAAGAAGGGGGAGGGGCGCTTGAGTCACTGATGATTAACAGCTTTGCTTGAATCTCTTCACTTAAACATTGATCTTATCTGGCTATTTATTTATACTGGGGCTTTATGTTAGCTCTATTTATTTATAATATTTGGGCTTAAAGTGAAATTCAAACGAAAATTAAACAGTCTGTTTTGAATTGAATTAAAGTTTCTGCTGTCTTGTGCAGTGCTCAATTGAGTTTTACGATGATCAAAAAATATGGTGATTTAATGCTACATTCTGTGTAATCACGAAATTAATATTACTTAGCTTTTAAGTGAAAGTCGATTAACCTGGTCTCCTCCCTCCCCGCGAATTTTGCAGGCGCTTGACAACTCAACCAGATTCGCAAGCTAGTCCAAAATCTGGCAAAGGATCCGATTTTTACTGATATCTTGATGAGGAGCACTCCTCAGAGAGTTTGCTTTGTTTTTTCTTTGATCAGAGCAGGATGTTCAATGGAATTCTTCAATTGATTCCAGATGGGCAATATTTTAGAGAAGTCCGTACGTCGCGCAAACAAAAGCGGTACCGCACTCCCAGGTTAAACGTTGAGTTTGAGACGCCGCCGAACGGAACAGAAGTTGTTCTTTTTTTAATTTAAAACAGAAGAGGGAATTCGATTATTTCATCCAGCAATATATTCATCGTCAGTTTAAATGAAGAGAAAATTAGGACGCCTGGAACTTGCACCAAAGTAAGACTCGATGTCAGTCCCCCTCCTCCCCCCTCGCATATATATAAGAATTGGATCTCCTATACGACATCATCGGGAAAACGTCTTAATAATGAATATGCACTCGTGCAAATTCAAATTCCTATCTCCATCGAGCCAGAAATCGAGATCCAAAAAGTTGCTGCCTATGATCAGCAATCAAAAATATCTCCCCCCCCCCCCCCACCAACCGCCCATTTATAAGCTTTCCAGCTCCGATGGTGTATTGAATAGTACTGATCTAGATGGTCATAATGGCGAAAACCGCGATCAATTCTTTTCATTCGGGCGAAAGTTATGCTTAAAAACATAAGGGGATGTCAGGCCCCTCCCTCCTCCCTGTTTGTCTTTATTATAGCCCCCATGGTTAAGTGTATGGTATAATCATCCATAAATGATCAGTATAATGCCGAAAACCGCGATAATTTATCTTCATTCGGACGAAAGTTACGCATGAAACATGTGGGGATGTCAACTCCCCCCGACTCCGGACCCCCCCCCCATCATGCACGCGTGTTGCATGGATCTCCTGGAAGAATTCGGAGGAAAAACGTGTCAACCAGGAGCATATACTCGTGAAAATCCCTATCTCAATCGAGGTAGAAACTGAGATCCAAAAAGTTGCTGCCTGTATGGTCAGAGAACATTGAAGTCTCAGGCTCCCCCACCTCCCCCCCCCTAGTCTTTATTTTGGCCTTATTGGTCAAGTGAATGGTACCTATCTAAATGGTCAGCGTAATGGCGAAAACCGCGATCAATTATCGTTTTTAGGGCGAAAGTTATGCGTAAAACATGTGGGGATGTCATTTTAACTCAACGAAAATACTCGATCTCAGAACAGTGAAAATCTGGGACTTTGACCCCCCATATCTCGAAAACTGTTGTAGATACGACTTTGCGGCCATTGAGACTTTTGATCAGCATCAAAAGTTCTATAAGATCCCAAAGTTTCATCAATTTCCACAGGAGACAGATTCCCATAAGGTGTGTGCCTCGTCCATTGAAGGAATGAATACAGATCCTTACTGGATTAGCTCTGATGATTCACAAAGAGATAAACTATCACTAAGTACTCAAACAACTCATCTACGAATCTACGGAAAGAAAAACAGGAATGGGTCTGTTGCAAACTTTTGCTATAACGATTAAGAGTATTTAGTCTAATGTAAAATCGCCTGAACAGTCCATTGGTGGCATCAAAAAGTTATAAAATGCAATAATAAATTCACAAGAAACGTTTAATGAAATCCAAGATGGCGGTAAAATATCGAGCATTCTGTATGCATGCACCTTTAACATCCAAGGATTGCCAACGTTGACAACCTCACAGCTTCAGAGGTTATGTGTTTATTTACGTTGTGATTGGGTGTGATCGATATTGTGAGGTTGGCTATCCTTGGATGTTCGTGGTGCATGCATACAGGTTGCTAAATATTTTGCCTTCATTAAACGCCTCTTGTGAGTTTATTACTGCATTTTATGACTTTATGATGCCACCAATGGACTTTTCAGGGGATTTTACATTAGATTAAACACTCTTAATCGTTCTAGCAAAAGTTTGCAACAGACCCATTGAAAGTATACATTTAAAAGATGATAATTATAGGTTTAGTTCCTTCGACGTCTTTCCAGAAAATTTAGTAGAGACAGTGCGTAACTGACAGAGAAAACACTAACGTTTTCTGGTAAGTGGTAAATGAGAATGTTCAATATGGGAAATCGAGAATGAGATCAACAACTGGTCAGATCAGAACAACAACAGCCCAATCACTGCTAGCAACTTTGATATTTTCGATAACCTTCAATCGCAAACAACTAGCCGTCTCTGATTGTGAGTGGTTTTCCTTTTATTCATTTTAGTCCGACTAAATGGATTAAATTATATAAAGAAATAAGTTTTCAAATAAATATGGCCCTTAAATATCAGTGGAAGCAATCTTAGTCCGAAAAATTTCACATTGCAATCGCTGGATAGTTATGTGAAGGTTGGTAACGGGGTTCTACTGGCTGTTGAATCAGACACCGGCGGGCAATTTAAAAATCGCTTAGTTAAAAAATGTATTTTTTTAAAATTGCTCGCCTAATATCAATCGAATGGTCTTGGACTTATAAAAAGTTCCGAGCGCATTTCACGACGCATCTTTTAAGACTAAGTTTGATGAGTTTGATTGCGTAGTTTTGCTGCTCTGCCTTTTGACCAGACACTTTCTTGACCGAATTCTGGCCGGCGAAATAATTCTTGTAATTATAAGCGTCTACCGCTAGGCACGGTCTCGATGTTTTCTGACTTGCCGTTCTGCGTCTATCGACGCTTATAATTTTTACCTATTTTATCATTTATTTTAATGGAAACCATCCCCCCTCCATAACTAACCTAAAAGTGAATATTTCAAAAAAACAAAAACATCACCTCTGGGGACTCTAAAAAGCAACAAATGTGCATAATCTGGATGCAAAAGGATCAATGGTTCAAAAGTTATGCCCGGGTACGGACGGACTGACGCGGACGGACACCACAGAATTTTTTTGCATAAATATCTCTAAATTAGAAAGGGTTAAGAAATATGGGAATTTGATGGAGTATATTCTTTCAGTCTTTCAGATGGTATTAGACATAATGGGAGGCCATTATTTTGTATGAATCATGATTGACTTAGTTGTGAGAGACCAACTAATTGTAAGTAGCGAAACAAAATACCTACCTTAAAAGTTCTCTGCGCCATCGCAAGACTTTCTAATTTCATTAGAGTGAGAAAGTAAAACAAGTTTCCAGGTTCCAACACTAAGATGTTGGAAAAGCGTGCCTTTGTTGCTATGCTTAGGAGTAATTTTCTTTTGAGACTATTATATTCTATGTTTTGACTTGCATCAAGAAAACGGTTTTTATATTTGCATTCTTGTCAATTATTTTACAATGTCGCAAATAGAATACAAATAAATTGGGTTGTATTAGTGTTTTTGGTGCATGACAAATTTTTAACCTCTGAATTTGTTTCTGTTAAAATCATCAATTTTCTTTTATTTACAAATATATACGTAGCATTTAAATATCGTCTATTTCAATTTGAACATAAATTGGACTATGATCACTATAATGTGCAAAATAAACATGTGCATTTAATTCATTAATGTTAGAAAATACTACATCTAACTGTGAGTTGTGCAGTTGTACTGTTGTGCAACAGCCAAAAATCACCTACTGTTGACTAATAAACTAAATACAAAAAACAGACCCTTGATGGCTGAAAAACAAAACAACCCTTCGTGGTTGAATGATAACAGACCCTTGATGGCTGAATGATAACAAGTATTGAATGATAACAGACCCTTGGGCCTTGGTGGCTGAAAACTAAACTACCCTTGGCGGTTGAATGAGTCACGTGTTATGTTGAACACGCTGAAGATTTGATGAATACATAGGTCAAACGATCGGAAAGTAATGCTCATAACGCTTGATTGACCCCTAGAGAATAACAAGTATCGTTCGAATAACAGCTAATCCAATTTGTGAACTACAGTTTAAGTCCCACCTCATCAATCAACAGTATAAGTAAGAGGTATAAAACGGACACATTATTTCAAACGGAGGGCGAGTGTCTCACCTAGATATATCAATGGTCGATGGAGTAAAGTCAGCTGTTTCCCTGATGAGAGTTGTGTTCTCGGTGCAGCGCCATTTGCTTAAAATGAACTAGTGACGCACTCTTAAAACGCCAGACGGCCAGATCCCAATTCCACAATTCGGATTCGCGCCAAGGTAGTTGGAGAACAGGTATGGACAACACTCTGAGGTTGGCTCTGATTGGTTGTGAAAAAAGCGACTCCGCCGCCATTTTTCTGACCGCGCGATTCAAATTTAGATTTCACATCTTGAAAAGGGAAGTAAACAACGTAATTGATGATGTTAATCCATTCTACAGTCACAACATCAACATTTAAAGATAAAAATTACATTGCATTGTTCAAATAATTAAAGTATTACTTCAGATAAAATTCCCTTTCAAACCTAACCACAAACAACAATGCGAAATACACGGTGTAAATAGGAGACAAGATGGCGGCGAAGTCGCTTTTTCCCAAGTGGCCACGCCCCCTGAGTCGAGTGTTGTCCATACCTGTTCTCCTTATACCTTGGATTCGCGCTGTATTATTACGAACGACTCTTTTCTGCCAATTAATAGCAGTAATTCAATTACTTGAAATGAACTTGTGAAGACACCCATTCCGAAATTTGGTTTCAAGCGGTTTTAAGTAGATTCCATGAATCTACTTATTGCGGAGGGTGCGATGTTGGATTTTTCGGGAAATTTTATCAAATGAGCACGTTTCATGGTCCCCTGAGTGAGAAAATACCACTCGTTGAAAATTGTATATATATATATATATATATATATATATATATATATATATATATATATATATATATATATATATATATATATATATATATATATATATATATATATATATATATATATATATATATATTATATATATATATATATATATATATATATATATATATATATATATATATAATAAAAACTTAAATGGGAATAAAGCCGCGAAACAATAAAATTAAAAAATCAAGACGTTTCGGAGGGCTAACACCTCCTTTATCAATCGAAAATTAAAAAAAAAAAAATATAAAATAAGAGTCATGCCATCACGATAACAACGGCCATGACTAAAGCTCAAACCACAAACAAGTTCTCATTTGAAGGAAAAGACTACACAGGCAAAGAATAGTATCAATCACCAGCTCTATCTGGACGAAAAAACTGGTGATAAGCAGAGCTTAATTTGGACACGTCTGCGCGGCAATTACAAACACTGCTCTCGTGTTTCAAGATTTCTATCATTTCAAGGAGATTTCTCGCGAAATCATTCCTCTCGAAACCCAAAATTTTCGCGCCATGGAAATCAAAAGTATGACCAAGAGAATTTTGATGATGGTGAAGAGCAGTTTTTTCATTTTGGTCATACTTGTGTCCATTAAATCGTTTACTCAGTATCTGCTTAGTTTGCCCGATGTAGCTCAATTCACAATCGTTGCACTTAATTGAATAAATTACGGAGGACATTTGGCTGCTATCAGTCTTAGATTTTAAAGGGGACAGTAAGAAACCGAGGTCATTATATCGCTTATGAACCACCCTGTAACCAAACAACTTAAGAATAACTGACAAATTTTCAGAAAGATACGGCACATAAGGTAACGATATTATATGAGAAGTATCAAAAGCATTGTGTGATTGTGTCAAAACATTGGTGTGAAAGTTATCAATTTTTTTGTGGACGAAACTGAAAATCTTGTCAATGAGGGAGGGGGGTAACAATTTTCAATCAGGAGCTGTTTGCCCAATTTTATCACTTCACTCCTGTATTGATGATCCGTTAGCCTGATGATACGCTGCGCGAGATTGTAAACAACGTTCCGTTTATAGATCGATGGTTGAACAGACAAATAATTTAAATAACGGCCCGAAGCTGTGGGTTTTTGATACCAACGGCATTTTAAGTAATTACCTACCCTCATGACAGTCATGTCCAAAAAATTAATGCTCTGATCCATTTCTTGCTCAACTTTGAACTGGATGGAGGAACTTTTTGAATTAAAAAACTCGGAGTTTTTTAATTCAAAAAGTTCCTCCATCCAGTTCAAAGTTGAGCAAGAAATGGATCAGAGCATTAATTTTTTGGACATGACTGTCATGAGGGTAGGTAATTACTTAAAATGCCGTTGGTATCAAAAACCCACAGCTTCGGGCCGTTATTTAAATTATTTGTCTGTTCAACCATCGATCTATAAACGGAACGTTGTTTACAATCTCGCGCAGCGTATCATCAGGCTAACGGATCATCAATACAGGAGTGAAGTGATAAAATTGGGCAAACAGCTCCTGATTGAAAATTGTTACCCCCCCTCCCTCATTGACAAGATTTTCAGTTTCGTCCACAAAAAAATTGATAACTTTCACACCAATGTTTTGACACAATCACACAATGCTTTTGATACTTCTCATATAATATCGTTACCTTATGTGCCGTATCTTTCTGAAAATTTGTCAGTTATTCTTAAGTTGTTTGGTTACAGGGTGGTTCATAAGCGATATAATGACCTCGGTTTCTTACTGTCCCCTTTAAAATCTAAGACTGATAGCAGCCAAATGTCCTCCGTAATTTATTCAATTAAGTGCAACGATTGTGAATTGAGCTACATCGGGCAAACTAAGCAGATACTGAGTAAACGATTTAATGGACACAAGTATGACCAAAATGAAAAAACTGCTCTTCACCATCATCAAAATTCTCTTGGTCATACTTTTGATTTCCATGGCGCGAAAATTTTGGGTTTCGAGAGGAATGATTTCGCGAGAAATCTCCTTGAAATGATAGAAATCTTGAAACACGAGAGCAGTGTTTGTAATTGCCGCGCAGACGTGTCCAAATTAAGCTCTGCTTATCACCAGTTTTTTCGTCCAGATAGAGCTGGTGATTGATACTATTCTTTGCCTGTGTAGTCTTTTCCTTCAAATGAGAACTTGTTTGTGGTTTGAGCTTTAGTCATGGCCGTTGTTATCGTGATGGCATGACTCTTATTTTATATTTTTTTGTTTTTTTAATTTTCGATTGATAAAGGAGGTGTTAGCCCTCCGAAACGTCTTGATTTTTAATTTTATTGTTTCGCGGCTTTATTCCCATTTAAGTTTTTATTATTATTCATGTGTTGGGCCGATTTAAGTTCTTTCTTTGTTTATATATATATATATATATATATATATATATATATATATATATATATATATATATATATATATACGAGGGGCATTCGTAAAGTAAGGAAACATTCTATTTTTCTCGAGAACGAAAGCAGATAATCAAAATCTGTAAAAAGCGTTTTAACCGTCATACTTTCACCTTTTTAACGAGCTATAGTTTTTTAAATTTGATCCACTGGTTCGCGAGTTAAGTCAATTTTTCCACGCCCACCTCTGGTCACCGCGTGCCCACCTCCAGGCGCGCGGTGTAGCTGGTCAGGTGTCCGTGTTTCCCGCACTGATATCGTTGATAAGGATTGTGATTGTCACTCCAGTGCATTCGCACATCAACAGAGGAGCAAATGAAAGATAAAAGTCAAGATTACGGAGCCTTCATCATGGCTTGGTCACTATTAATCAGTATTGTGCGTGCAATCATGGAGACTCCACTGAAAAACGTGTCCGAATGTGAGTTGCGTGCTGTTATCCGTTTTCTTACCGCGAAAAATGAAACTGCTGTGAATATCCATAAGCAATTAATTTCCGTGTATGGTGATTCGGCTTACAGTTATGTGACGGTGACAAAGTGGCGAAATTGTTTTTTATCCGGGCGCAATCGTGTTCATGATGAAGAGCGGTCCGGACGGCCCAGCGCTGTGAAAGAGGATAAGAACATCGTTGCAGTGCGAACTGTTCTGGAAAAAGAACGTCGTCTTACCATTGATGAAATTCTCGATCGTTTGCCTCCCGATGTCGAACTTGGGAGAACTACTGTGTTCAAAATTTTGACCGAAGAACTGAAGTTTTCGAAAGTGTGCGCGCGTTGGGTGCCTCGTTTGCTGACTCCTGTCCACAAGCAAAGACGCTTGGATGCGGCTCAATATTTGTTTCAATTGCACGCCGAGGAGGACAACCTGCTTTCTCGAATTGTGACCGGCGATGAAACTTGGGTTCATCATTCAACCCCTGAAACCAAACAGCAAAGTATGGTTTGGAAAACGACTGATGAAGAGGCTCCAAAAAAAGCCAAAGTCATCCTTTCTGCTGGAAAAATCATGGCCACGGTGTTTTGGGATGCTAGAGGAATATTGCTGATCGAATTCTTGGGAAAAGGAGAAACCATTAACGCTGAGAGGTACTGTGAAACTTTAACAAAACTTAGAGCAGCAATCAAGAGAAAACGCCCAGGACTTCTGACACGTAACCCGTTGCTACTCCACGACAACGCAAGGCCACATGCTGCTGGTGTTACTCAGGATTTGTTGACTTCCTTCACTTGGGATGTGTTTCCTCATCCCCCGTACTCCCCGGACCTCGCTCCAAGTGACTATCATCTGTTTCCTGCACTAAAGAACGCCCTTGGAGGAAAAAAATTCGTCAATGATGCACAGGTGGAGGCTGAAGTCAGAAAATGGTTTCAAGAACAGAGCACGCAGTTTTACGCGGATGGAATCCAAAAGCTCCTGTCACGGTATCAAAAATGTGTTCAACGGGAGGGAGATTACGTGGAGAAATAAGGTAAGACTGATCATCAAACCCGTAAATAACCAGTGAAAAACAATAAATTTCATAAGTCGAACAACTTATCGTTTTATGGCCGTTTGCAAGGTACAGAATTTGTAGTCGTTTGACGAGCTCCACAGCGCGTCTGGAGGTGGGCACGCGATGACCAGAGGTGGGCGTGGAAAATTTGACTTAACTCGCGAACCAGTGGATCAAATTTAAAAAACTATAGCTCGTTAAAAAGGTGAAAGTATGACGGTTAAAACGCTTTTTACAGATTTTGATTATCTGCTTTCGTTCTCGAGAAAAATAGAATGTTTCCTTACTTTACGAATGCCCCTCGTATATATATATATATATATATATATATATATATATATATATATAATATATATATATATATATATATATATATATATATATATATATATATATATATATATCTTTATATGTATGTTTCAGCCAGTTTTACCGTTTTTATGTCCCACGATCCTGTTCGTAATTTTTGGTTTTTTTTTGAAATTTGTCTCATCTATTCGTTGAGTTTAATTCTTGGATGAGTTCGAAGATGGTGTAAATCCGACAGTTAGTTTTCGCGTTATGGGCCGTGTTTGAGTCGTAAAATGTGTTTTTGAGGTTTATTTTTAGGAGTGTTTGTTTTGAGTATTTTTTTTTGGGAAATTTATGTTAGCCGTTTTGATACGCAACTTTTTTACTCGAGTCATTTTTTCGTTTTTTGCGTTGTAAGCGAGTTATAGTGATGTGTTTTTCGGGTTTTTTGGCAGTGATTTTATATGAAGAAATTGTTTTTTTGGTTCAAAAATTTTAGTATATATCGTGGAGGATGTTTTTAGTTCATATGCTCCATTTCTTAAATTTTCCTTGTGTTTTACGTGTTTTACGAGCTATTTAGTTTCTTATGGAATTTTACATGTGAAAGACAAGGATAGTGTATTGGTATAATTGCTCGTTCTTTGTTTTACACGTGCAATGTTGCTTAGGTACGTTATTTATTTATTTTCTTGTTTGATCAGCTGCTCTTATTCAGATTTATTCCTAATTAGCGTTACAAAGATTACACATTTTTCTATCTTGGTACTATAATCTTTTTCTCATGGGTATTTTTATTTAAATGTTGAACAGCTGATAAAAAAAAAAATTGAATAATTCAAAGAAAATCATAACATAACCTATTTATTGAAATTTGTGGAATACTTATATAACCTAGCTTTTATTTCTCACTTGCATTGAAAAGATTACACATTTCTCTATTGGTAATATAATCTTTTTCACAATAATATTTGGATTTTGAGCAGCTGATGAAATAAAAAAAAAAATTTAACGAAAATTATAACCTATATTTAAATTTTTGAAAAAATGATGTAACCAAGCATGGAATCTACTTCGTCTTACCGGCCTGCCGGGAGGCATTTTTTTTTTTTACGATCGATTCTTGATTCCCCGATAATTGCATTTTCCCAAGCTCTTGACAGCAAAAACAAACAGAATAAAAATCACTTCACAGGAAAATAAAAATAATTAATTAAAAATGAAATAAGGATAGCCGCAACAAAACTTCATTCCTTGCTAGTTGTCAATAAACATGCCTTTAAACTGTTCACAAAAATAGACGATGAACGGGCAACCTCAAAAAACCTACTAATGTAATCAAATGGAAAATGGCGTGGCTGTAATAGGTATGTCAGGCCGGCAAGACCGATTTGAAAAAGTATGCCCTGTTAGGGCACGCTTAAAACCAAAGGAACCTTTGATCTCAGCTCATTCAGTACTTTAATTGTGTTTATAAAAAACTAGCCGTTCCAGACACCCTACGGGTGCCCTCCACGGCCAGCATTCTAGGGGCACGGGCTAATTGACACTTTGAAAGTTGGTTTGTTTTCATTTAAAGAATCATGGTTGTTAAACGAACGATTGAAGAAGTACCTACGGTGTAACAATTTCTGACAAAAAATGACGGATCAAAAGTATGGGAGCGCTCAGGTTTAAGCGATGAGCGTTAGGACCGAGGGAGTTGCGACAGTCTTAACCCTTTTATCCCTGGTGTATATTTCAATGTACATCTGAGTGACGCATCTTAAAGTTGCACTAAAAAAAAGAATAGGCTTTGAAGATTAGTTCTTTTTACAGGATTCAGAATACTCCCCTAAAGAAACAGTAAATATAAAAGACTATTCCCCTAAACCCCCCTTACCCCGTTAACCACACCTTCCACCTGTTTTATGGTCAAAATTCGTTGCTCACCAAGTAGCCGCCATCTTAGATTTGAAAATGTTGAGAAACAGACTTTAAATTCGTGATCAGCGGCCCAAAGAACCCCTTGAACAACACCTTTCACCTGTTTTTTGGTCAAAATTCGTTGCTTACTATATCTAGCCGCCATCTTGGATTTGAAAGTTTTGAAAAACGGACTCTATATTCATGATCAGCGACCCAAAAAACCCCTGAAACGACACCTTCCGCTACATTTAAGGTCAATCTAGACTTTATGGTAGTTAAATGTGCATACTGACACATAGTGCGTCGAGCGTCGTGCGAGAATGAGCTATCCCACTCTTATTTTAAAATCCAATTTGCGGCGCTCACAGACGACTTTTTCGAAAACTGTTCGACTGTTCGATTCAGAATTATTTTGTTATTCGGTTATTGCAATTTTCTTGGCATTTCCCATAAGATTGCGCAATCAAATGTTACTTCTGTTTTTAGTGCAACTTGCTCATTGACGCAGCTTATATTCTCCGAAATCAGAAGAGATAAACCAGGAATAAAAACTGATAATCAAACTTTAATAAACTCTTACTCTCTGCAATCATGGATTAATTCATTTTTATTGTATTTCCTGACATTCTACAAAATCCACATGTACGTGAATTTGCTGCGTAACAGAGTGTACTCTTTTTCACGTACCTAACGAAGAGAAATGAACACAATCAAAAGGGATTGGTATCAGATGACAAAAATGTATCTAAATATCATTCCAGCTGGAGTTTCAAGGTGTATAAGGCTGTTGCTTTTTCCAATCTAATATTTTACTGCTGTACTTACTTAATTAGTTGATTTTGTTGAAGAGGAATAAGTGATTATAAAACTCACAGAGCTATCTTAATTTTGGGGTTTGATCACCTATCTATTGACAACTAAAAAAAATGTTCCCTGCGGGAGCAGGAAATGTGGTGCTTACTACCCATTTATTGAAGAATAAAGAAACAATGAAATTCGATAATCTTAAATTTGTCAAGAGTTGAAAGCTCATTTATTTTCGATATCGAAAAATCTCCATTAGAAGTTCTGCAACGAATATGAAAAAACCGATGACGAGCCCACACATCCAAGAAAGGAAACCTATCTTCAAATCGTCTATGGAAAAAGGTCTCCGGCTTTCATCGAAGTCCATCTCTTTGATTTTACGAGTCGCTTGGACAAGGCCGAGATCCGAGGTGGAAAAAATGTAGGATGGCATTGCTTTGATCAATCCGCTCTCTGTCATTCGGAGCAGGAAATCGTCCAACTTCTTCGTCAAGAATGAATTCTTCAGATACGATATTGTATATGGATACGTCATAATGCACTCATGGATGAGGTGGTAATTGTACGTTGTATTCAAGTCAGCAAAATCTAAAACGAAATTTTTCAGTTTCCTTTCAGGCAGGAACGCTAGAAAGGCGTCCTTCTTGAAAGCATCGTCCATATTTTTAAGGCTGCGCTCAATGATCCGATTAGATTCGTTATTCACCTCGTTCAAGAAACGGATCGAGCCTGCTGTAGTAGATTCGGAAACATGTTCGTTTTGAAGCTCAAAATCATACAATTTGTAATTAAATGAAAAATAATCAGTCAATTTCTCGTTTATCGGTCGCCATCTCGAGTCACTATCGAAAAGCTCTCGGTCCACCTTCAAGTTGATCGACTGGATCGGTGTATCGGATTCGATCAGATCTTTGATATTATCGATATCGTTGATGATCCTTTGACTCATGAGAGTAACCATCTCGCTTAGAAAAGCTGTGACCACAATCAACATGGGGAAAACCATGGTCATGTAGAATATTTTACCGCTGTACAATCTGCCGAGGATAAATTTTGATTCATCGACGCCGAGATTTAATAAATAACAAAAGGTATTCCAAAAGGGCGAGACTCTCTCGCAATTTTTCAGTTCGATCTCAGTTAAGATCGACTGCATTAGATTGCTCTGAGCTACAAAACGCTGAAGAATACAATGTATCGAAAGGCACATTGCGTAAACGAGGAATATCAACGCCCAAACGGAAGAGTCGAAACTATGAAATATGATCAAATACTGAGGAGCGACATCCCCTCGTGGTAATATAAAGCAGAATGACCCTGCATCGAGCGTCGGCGAAAAACTG
Organism: Trialeurodes vaporariorum; assembly: GCA_011764245.1. Classification (NCBI taxonomy): domain Eukaryota; kingdom Metazoa; phylum Arthropoda; class Insecta; order Hemiptera; family Aleyrodidae; genus Trialeurodes; species Trialeurodes vaporariorum. Next base: position 19,238,742 of record VMOF01000369.1, on the reverse strand, counting down.
TAGTCGGAGTAATTGGTCATTCTTGTTCCATCCGCGAACATTAGGAGATCCAAGCCAAATTTCTGGCCTAACGAATGGTCACCAAGAAAATCAATTGAACCCAGCTCAAACACTTTGTCTGCTGCGATTTTGAAAGAATCTCCCAAAGTTTCCAAGAAACTGGTGAAGAGTTTTGCTAAAATCGCGTCCCATTCGCTCAGTCCTAACAAAGTTTGAAAATCATTCGAGGATCCCAGAAGCATCAATCTCACAGGCATCTTGACTAAATTAGACCATAAGAAATTAAAATTGTCTCTTCCGGTGTTATCATATTTAATAATTTTCATGAGGGAAGGACTGTATCTATAACAAGCATTTCCGTCGACACAGATAACTGCTCTGTAACCTTGAAAAATCCGCCACATGAATTTGAAAATTCGAAGCAAATCACAATTTATCATTAGAGTTGCTTTTGAGGACTTTGACTGTGGTTCAGGCCTTGCCAGACTATGCAATTTTATATCTGAGAGGTTTGCTTCACTGTTTTGAATAAAAAAAATCAAGTTGCTCTCGCTGTTGAAAATACGATTATTGTATAAACACCGCGTTCGAATGAACACTTCATCGGATAGCTCTGAAAGCCGGTCTAATTCTTGATCAGTTACTAACAGTGTAAAATCGCATGAAGTACGATTGTCTCTTAAAATTACTGAAGGTGCCGACTCAAAATGAACGCAGCACTTCTGCCGATTTGAAAAATCATTATTTTTGAAATTATAGCGGAGAGAATGGTGGGAATAGCTGGTCGAAGCATTTCTCTCTAAGAGAACGTCTGCCGTTCTATTGCGCGTCGCAAAATCCAAAATTAGACTTAAAATCTCTCGGCAATCGCGAAATATAAACAAGATGTTTTTAGCTTGATATCGGGTCACTTTACGTTCCAAATCTTCCCGATAGTCTATCGATATCGTTGGAATAAATCTGGTGTGCAGGGAGTGAATTACTCTGATCGCCAGAAACTGCATGTTGGCGCCGGAAACGACGTGAAAAAATCGTGATTCGGAGGATTTCAACGTTTCGTCGCAAACATCGAGAATAATCTCCAGCTCAAAGCTCGTTGACTTTGTCATGTTTGCTCCAACTTTGAAAAAGCTCTGGCTTAAGCCGAAGATGACGAAAGCTCGGCCTACGCTGAAACCATCTATATGATCCATGTATAAACGTCTTCAAAACTTTATTGTACTTAGCAAAAAATCGGAAAAATTACAGATAGAGTGAATTCACTATCACTTTGTCTTCACCAGTGAACACTGTTATATTCGAAAAGAAACTGTTAAGGAACAAGGTTGCAAGTACATTTCTTCTCTTCAAATGCAATGCCTATAAATAATTAAGGAGTCTCGTTTCAAAGCCGGAGAAATTCAGTCCACTGTTATAAAAGTTCATTCTGTTTTATTATTATTTTTCTCTTTTTTTTAACAACAGAATAACAGATTGCTTGGAGTTACAGTTGTTGAAATTGAAGGAGAAGAAGAAAAAAATTACTGCAGGTTTGGACACCAACCACTTATTCAATATTCAACTCTGGATAGCTCTGTTTGTTGGTACTCATATCCTTTGAAAAGCAAGAAAAGGGGGAAAATGAGAATTATTTGCCAGCTGATGTAAAACATGTAAGCTGCTCTCAGTGGAGAGAAATAATGATGTGATTATTACAAGGAAAGTGAAGAACTCAACATGTGTATATATCACCCATTGGTATCACCACTTATGCCATTTTCTTTCACTTTCTCGTTTCCTGTTTGTCTACTTTCGAAACATTTTGGATAAAAACAGGAATAATTAATAATTAAGCTTTAACCTATGGAAATAATCGAAATGCTTGAACCACCACTGAATAAACTAAGCCAAGCTCCGAGGGCTTGAATAGTATAAATCAAACAATTTTCGAATGAAATTTTTACCCGGTCCCTAGTAAGGTCAGCGATGTGCCTATGGAGGTCTCGTTTTATCTATATACCCTTCGTTCATGCATAGAACATCTTGACCTTGAACCAGGGGTATCGACTATTAAGAGGGTTCTAGGGACCAGGATCAAAGTTACGATTTACCCATGCTTTGAAGTCTCCTGCCCGTCAAAGCCCAACGGATTGGGGGGGGGGGGGGGGATCTAGGAAGTTTCGGCGCACGAAAATCTCGGCGCCTGATTTTTTTTCAAGCGGTAAAGTTAAGTAACGTCGAGTGTAGTTAGTACTTGGATCGATTATGGGGAGACCGTTTTTTAAGCGGTAAAGTTAAGTAACGTCGAGCGAAGTTAGTACTTGGATCGATTATGGGGAGACGGTTTTTTTTCTCCAGTAAAATCATAATATTTTCAACTTTTCCTTCAAAATGATGATAGCTGAAAACTAAAATTCTCTTCTCATGGCAAGCCACTCCTCTATTTGGAAAGTTATAAATGCGTTCAAGAGTGAAGAAAAATTGATCAGAGTGAGACTGGAGGGATTGGGATTCATTTCGAAGAAGGAGGAATCGAGATAAAAGAAATTCTCCAATTTACTCGACAAGGGCAGTATACACCCGCAATACCTATTTATATTCCACATATTTTTTACTTTACCGCTTGAAAAAAATCAGGCGCCAAGATTTCCGTGCGCCGAGATCTCCCCGCGCCGAAACTTCCGGACACCGATTGGGGGCCTGGGGGAAGTGTCCCCTTCACACACACACACACACACACACACACTCACACCGAAATTTCAACAACTACGGAAACAGTTTCAAGTACCAGCCACAGATGATCTCACCTTAGTGTTAAAAACAACCAACCAAGAAACAGCGAAGAAACTTTATTCATTCCTGAAAAAAAAGGACTAGAAGTGTAAAAATATTTCTATTTTAGTGTCCACAGTTTAATGTGACTTATACTTAATTCTTAATTTTCCTTTCTGTAAAAAAAAAAAAAAAAAAAAAAAAAAAAAAAAAAAAAAACCAACCTCAAAAGAGGTGTAAATGGCCGTTGATGTTAAGGCACCTCTTTCAAAAAATAAACGAATTTATCAATCAATCACACACACTTGAACATGATTATTATTATCAATGATGTATTATTTCTTTACGTCTTAACACGGTCGTGAAAGCATAAAGGTGAGGAATCAGCATAACATCTTAAAACATCCAATTCAGATTCGATTAAAAATCGCGCGCGATGGATGCATGATGGGAGTCGGGCGAGTAATATTTTATGAGGTGTGAATGACCCACGTTTTCTCATATCGTATCGTATCGCAAGAGGTGTTTGTGGTTGTGAGCGAATACGACGCTCAGTAGATAAAAACCCTGCAATTTGGTAACGTTGTATTCTGTCCATTGGAACCAATACGATAGATTTAGTTAGAGGAAAATCGCCGTGCATCCGCCACTTCGATCTTTTGCATCTGTTTAAATACGGAAAAAATGCATCGTTGCCAACTAGCACGCTTTTGATACTGGCTTAAATGAAATCGATGCAATGTGCGACGATTCAAGTGTACAGTGTTGCTAGATTCGGGATTAAGGTGATTCCCCAGTTGAACTTGACTTTTAAAAGCTTATAATTTTTTTCTAAAAGAGAGAAAAATAGAGAGAGAAAGAGAGAGGGAGAGAGAGAGAGAGAGAGAGAGGAGAGAGAGGGAGAGAGAGAGAGAGAGAGAGAGCGAGAATTTTGCTCTATTATGGTCCAATATGGTCAAAACTTGATTCAACAAATTCAGTAAAATACTATACGCATATAGTTCTTGGGGAGACCCCCATTTTGATCACTTTCAGAAAAAAAGCTATAAGCATTTAAAGTCAAATTCTTAAAAAGCGACTGAACAAAATAAAATCTAAAAATTTGCGCTATCTATAGACTGCTTTAGTAGAGCGATATATCGTATCGATTGCCGTCTGAGGGCCTTTGGCTCCAAACAAACTATGATTCAATGCATTTTCCCCATGATCACATATTTGAACGGAAGTTTTTGCTATTAAATCAAGCAATGGGGCTCTTGCAAACTTTTGCTGTGGGCAAATAAATTGTCCAATCAGATGTAAAAACCTGCAAAAATTGCGAAAATCACAATAAGAAAGTCTAAAATTTAGTAATAAACTCACATAACTGCTAAAACTTCAAGTTCGTAATGGCGGTTCAAGGCAGGTATCATAGGAGATTCTTGTCTAATTTGTCACTTTCTCTGAGGAAACACAGAGCTTTGTCTCAAATCAGATAGGAATCTCCCATGATACTTGCGTCTCTCCGACATTGAGCCCGATTCTGAGAGTGAATTTCAGTATTTGGTGATTTTTTTGTGCACGCATCGTCATTTGTACAAATTTTTATGCAAGAATTAACTCTTCAATTCCCTGTAGCAAAAGTTTGCAAGAGCCTCATTAATGCGACCTTTCTGCCGCGATTATGAATTCGACGTCCTCGAAAATACTTAATTATGCCCGATGGTTCCACGGCTGGAACTGCCGATATCAACAAGACAGATTAAACGATGCGATGCGTTTGGAAGTTGGGATCACCCAAATGTAATTATTGTTTGTTGTTGTGGAATTGGCGGGATTTTGGGCGATTCTAATCTACGAATGCAACGTTTAATCTGTAATATCTTATTTATTTCGGTAGTTTTAGTCAAGGAACCAGGCATAATTGAGCATTTTCGAGGACGTACAATGCATACTCGCAAAAAGTTTGCAATAATTGTTTGATTTAATAGCCTCTAAATTTCCGTTCAAAAGTTCGCTTAAGGGGAAATTACATTGAATCAGAGTTTGTTTGGAACCAGAGGCTCTCGGACGGCAATCGATACGATATATCGCTCTACTTAAACAGTCTCAGAATCTAACCTCGGACTGATGAGAAATAAGGGTAAAGGCTTAAAGCTTGTATATTTTGCGTCGAGTCAAACGGGAAACTAAATGCTTGAGGCGGTGCTACGTGGCAACGTGCAGGCAACGTTGCGAGTGTGCGTATTTGTGTGTGTTTTCATCCTTGTATGCGCTTATTCTCATCCTCATTTTCATCGCCGTAGCTCCTATGGGTATACATATATTTGATGCCCCTACTCCGATGCTGCGCATGATGCTACTGATGCTGATACAGTGATGCTGATTCCGCCACGGCAAGGTTGTTGAATGCTGAAAGTAAAATGTTCCCGTTACATTCTTCATTTACGGTTGAGCCGCCGCTGAGCGTTGTTGATCAGCCGGCCGGTCACCGCAGTCACCACTATATATACCACTACACCATGCATGCACGCTGCACTACGGAGGCACCGGCACCACTCACCAGCCGCAAAGACTATGCATCAAGGTATGACGCAAAATCTTATTGCATCTTTGAATCCAATGCTGGTTTGCCTCCCAATCGCGCCGCGTCGTCGCTTGCCATCTGGCAACGCTGTATTTTGCCCATTCAAACCAGAGTTGACTCAAAAAGTTAAAAATTGAAAAATACTGTGAACTTCCGCTAATTAACAGACTAGTGACGCCATTTCTTGGCCGGCTTAAAGATCTCCAACTTACGCTTAGAACCACCTTAAAACCCATGTAAAGTCCATTGGGTCGCTAATGACCCACTTGCTATGTCTCCATTGGACCAAATTGCATTTAATCTATCGACAATTTCTTCTCAAAATATTATTTTGAAGTTTTTCAGCTCGTTATAATTTTGCTGGACCAAAAAATTTCACATTTTTTAATCTGTCAACTTGTTTAACTCTACGGTGGTGTTCTTTGACAAACAAATAAAAAATTCAAAAAATTTCGGACATTTATGGGTGCGTGAAGAAAAATAAGATACTGCTCTTAATCAGACACGACGTAACAAACAATGGTCATCAATCCAATGAGCTATAACTTTAGAGTGGCAGCGGGCTGGTCCACCTTGTGCCACACAGGGTAGAAGGAATCCCGGGAAAAAGCGGAATTTAGACGGCAGATTCCTAGGTTTGAGGTTAAATTTTGTAGGTCATTCGGAATTTGGCGGGAATTTGGACGGCAGATTCCAAGGTTTGAGGTTAATTTTTGCAGGTCGTTTCCGGCGAAGCCCGAGTTTGTTTACGAAACGACCAGAAACAACCTACAAAATTTAACCTCAAAATCAATTTTTACGGCAAGATGGCGGCGCCCCAGGTGACAACAATGAACCAGCGGAACGTTCCTAGATGTGCCACTCTAAAGTTATAGCTCATTGCATCAATCAAGTGAATGCGTGAATGCAACTATTCCTACTCGCCGGATGTGTCTTTGCATACTTGGAATTTTGAAGGCGAAAAAGAAAACAGTTCGTTGTAATCCTCTGTTTGCGCGCATTTGCGTTCTTAAAAGTACGAGCTGGGAAATTTTCGGGTCTGGCAGTCTAGTGTCACTAATGTCTCTATGCCTCCCTTCAGCCTCGCCTGCGCTTTACTCTTTCCTTCGAAGTTGGCACAGAAGCGTTCGATGATTACTCAACGATGGAACCAGTTTAATGAAGATACATTTCCATGTCGTGATACTTTTGGAGTGCAACCAAGAATTCATCGCATCAAGTATCGGATATCGGATATCGGCCCATCAACTATCATCCCAACTCTATTCGTCGCAAAAAAAAAAAAAAAAAAAAAAAAAAAAAAAAAAAAAAAAAAAAAAAAAAATCCTGTTTCAATGCTCAACTCAGTAGACTCGATACCAGTGTTGCAATGCCGAGGATGACAAAAACGTTCGCATTTTTCTTTTATTGCTTTCATTAATTTAATTTAAGTCCCTCTAATCATTCTGAATGGGCATCAGAAGACCCTTATTCCGTCTCTTGAAAGTGAGTTGAGTCATCAGTCATCACGTTGCCAGTCCAGAGCTGCCGTTTTGCGTTTAATTAATGACATTTTTCAATTCACCGATGATTCCACCGGTTGAGAAAAGACTATACCTAGTTCAGTTCAGTATAATTTAACTGTTCTGCACGAAAATACTCTGATCTGTATTTTTTTTCTCAATCGATGCAATATCTGTTAAATTATTAAAATATCCACAAGTTTATTTTAAAGTCATCGACGACTACACCGGTTGAGAAAGAGTATGAGTATTTTCGTGCATTACAGTCATGCACTGAACTGAACTGTGTGATATTTTCTCAACCGATGGAATTATTGGTGGAATTGAAAAATGTCATTAATTCCATACGGAAAACGGCAGGTTTGCCACATCCCCGGAATTCACAATTATTTTATACAAACATAAAAGGTGCTTGTGTGTGTGTTGGGTTGGACAGAGAATGCACATTCAAAGCGAATTTTATCATGAGGTTCTGGTGAGTTTTTAAGGTTCGGAACTTTTCAGGGTATACTGAACACCAGATTCAACAAAACCATTTTTAGCCAATCAGGAGCGTTGTCTATCGTTGTCTTTCACTGTTGAGCCACTCTTTACGCCCCCTTCTCGAGGTAATTGTTCAAATTCCGAGGTTCGGGTTCTGTACCGGTGTCATCCATCGTTGCCGAACAAACAGTTTGGGTGAGATAATAAAATACACAACCGTTGCAATAAAATTCGCTTAGTGGTGAAACATCAGCGTTTAGTGCCTACTTCTGCCACCAAACACTATCGTTTAACTAACGTCAAATTATGATGGTTTTGTGTAGTAACGCAACCTTCGCAATTAACTAGAATTTCTTTCTATTTTAAGACTCAATAGCAATTTCAGGATCTCCTCTATCTCTCTTATTTTCCTTTTGAATGTATAAGTTGAAGAGGGGTAGAAAATAGGGGATCTTACTTCCTTGTTTATCCATGTCTAACATACGCGTTTAGATGGAGAAAAGAGAGAGATAGAGAACTCCTCGTTATGCGCTTTTGCAAAATTAATTAATTCCTGAATGTTTCAAGATAGAATTTCTGGCATCGAAAAATCCTCACCCTTCTCTGACCAGAATTTTCATTCAGGAATACCATGATTTTATTTCGGAGACTTTCTCGGTGTTTTCACTAAAATTTGGCAACTCTGCTCAGGAGGCGATCAGCGCTTGACGCGCGGTAAACTCGACGATCCATGCAGCCTCTCTCCACTGAGTTTCCTTCTCGAACCCCCCCCCCCTTTGCTGTACCCCTTCTCATTCCCCCCTTCCTCCCCCAAATGCTCATTAATAATTATGGTTTCCAGAAATCACTGCACATCCATTAATAAACATGAGCAGGAGAGCTCGCAGCGTAAGATGATACTTGTACGCGCGTTTTCTCGCTTCACTCGACATAGTTGCCAATTTTAGGATGAAAATCCGCGCGTTTTCCGTACACTCGAATCATTAAAAAATGTAAAAGGAATCTGACCTCTAATTTGGCAACGCGGGGCCTCAGCTACAAGCGCAGTTGACTCCCGGCAGTCTCACCGAACTATTCACATTTTCTTCTCTTGTACCTACATCTCGTACCTTTTCTCTAAAACTCCCAAACAACCTCTCCCCCCTCCTCACCCAGAAGATAAATTGCACGCATTTAATTCAAGACTCAAGCACTGGGTAGGCAACCTGCAATGTTTCCCTTTTATGTGCAGTGCGTTCGCTCTGTTGCTTTATTCGTCGGCTCTCTTTGAAAAACATACTGAATATGAAGAAAATTTGGAAACGTCGCAATGTGGATGTTTGTCTCTTTTGAAACTACCCGTTTGAACCCATGCACGCAAAAGTATCGATTACTTGAAGGTTCAATCAAAGCTCTCAAATGATTGATTATTTTCCGATTGTTTTTGTGGAGGAGGAGTAATTTAAACATCGCCAATGCACGATCACGATCCTTATCACTACTTCGGTAGGAGAATGGGGCTCTTGCAGACTGTTGCTTTGAGCAAATGAATAGTTAAAGCGGAAGTAAGAACCAGCGAAAATCACGAAAATCACATTAAGGGGGTACCCCACTGAAAAAACTTTTCTTCCCTATAGCTTTTAGCAGTCTGAAATTTTGCCCAAAGGTTGATTCTATTTTCAATCTTTCCCAAAAAAAAAATTGGTGAGGCTGGTTGCATACCTGCCCCTTAAAACAGGATTATTAGACAAAAAATAGACTTTTACTAAATTTGGAACTCCTCTGGGTCTAATCAATCAAATCACTTGATCTTTGGCTCATTTGAAAGGTTAGGATGTCCTCTAAATTCTGTAAGAAGGGAATTTCAGTATTTTGAAATTTAGTACTGAATTTTTTATTTTTACTTTCAGTAACCAAATTTGAAAATTTCTTTGACAATCAATGAACTGTGAAAATATAAGTAGGCAATATTTTAAAAAAACTTCTTCGAAAAAAAAAAAGTCCGAGGATTACCTTTTTTTTAAAAAAAAAAAAAAAAAAACCAGAGGTCTCTAGCTATCTTAGAAAAAAAGTAGTTCAAACTTTTGCGTCCAAAAATATTGGAAAATTGCAACACTTCGAAAAAAAAATAAAAAATAAAAAAATAAATAATATAAATTTTTTTATAATTTTTTTTTAAATAAATATATTTGGTTTTGGTCGACAAAACCAAATATATGGTCGTGTTTGAGAGCATTCAGGCTACAAAATAAGTGAAAAAAAAATCCAAAAAAATTGAGAAAATTGGATATTTCAGAGTGGGATACCCCCTTAAGGAAAGTTTAAAGTTCAGTAATAAACTCAGAACAGCTGTAACAGAAAGATCAGAATAATTGCAAAGCTATGCGGAAATCATGGGAGATTCCTGTCTAATTTCTCACTTTCTCTGCGGAAACAGATATAATATGTCTAAAATTAGATGGAAATCTCCCATGATACCTGCGTAGCTCCGCCATTGAGCCCGATTTTGAGAGTGAATTTTAAGACTTTTTAGTGTTCTCATTGTCATTTTTACAGGTTTTTATGCAAGAATAGTTTACAAGAGCCCTTTTCTGAACTTTCGGACGACACTGCGAGACAAGACGGATCAGGACCTTTAAATACCAACGGTTTAAAAGGCGCCTCGTAATCATTTAAACAGAAGGAGGAGTCATTTAGTCTTTGAAACGAATCCCTTCAAGTCTTGTTTTACTCAGTCACGAGACGCAATTTAAACCAATATAGGGTTTATCGACTCCGTCTATATCATCTCGTGTCGCCCGAAAGATCTGAATCAGCCTGCAGACAGTCCGTCAGGGCGCTAGCCGCTGCTCCTGCGGCACCGACTCACAGTGAATCAAAACATAGCTTTTCCTGGACATAATTTTAGGATTAAAAATCAAGATTAGGAATATTAAACATTGCGCGGCAACTTACTATTGAAATCATGCATTTTAGAGCTTAAAATGAGTCATATGAAACGGTTTTTGCAAGAAAGTATCAACTGTAAAATGTTTTTAAATCAAATAAACAACAGATTTTCATGTCCATTAAAATATCAGTTTCGATCCATTGCGCGACAGGACTCAGAGTCTCTGACCGCAGAGAGAGGCAAGGTCGGAAAATGTCGGGGTCAAGAACTTATTTCGGTGACATTGGGGCGCTGAGCTTGTTTTTGGACGCGTTCCGTGTGCGAGTGGGCAGGTCATTTGAATACTACAAGGAATGTCTCAATGTCTCAATGTCTTGATTGAGAACGCCTTGCAAGGAAAATTGCTCATTAAACTTGAGGTGCGCTAGTCAGTATAGCAAGAAATGACATCATGCAATGAAATTAATATATTTGAGGATGATCACACCTGTAGTTTTCTCGAGCAACTTTTCCGGCTTTGTCATCAATTTGACAACAATGGTTAATGTCTAAAGCATAGTAGGTATAGCCGTTTTGTCACTGTATATAAGATAGTCGTGATGGTGGGGGGGGGGGGGGGGGGGGTGCGAAGGCGGAGGAGCTTTATAGCACTTTCCAACGCAACGTCCAGTAGGACGGTTGTATTAATTTTTTGGACTTGAAATAAAACTAATCGCGTATAACTTGTATAAAGTTTTCGCGTTTTCTGCTTTATAAAATTCTCCCATCGGAAATCACACTAATCCGACCTCTATTTTTGAGTTCAAGGTTTTCACGTCAAAATATCGACGCACCAATTTGCTCAGCGTGAATCCTCGCCGATGTACAGATGTTTCGCCGATGTTTCAGATTCGTCCATGAATGAGTGTTAAAATGATGAAATTACCATAAAATCTGCTAATTATAATTGACCCTTTCTCAAAAGAAATGGAATAATCAAGCCTCGAGGTTGGTTTCAAGAATGTGTAATCCGCAAAATGGATGCATAAATATTCAAAATTAAAGTTTAAATTACCGCAATCTTCAAAAGTCATGAATTGATGAGATGCAAAATCAATTCGTGATTTTCAGATTGGTACTTTAAGCTTTAATTTGAACTATTTTTTTGCGAATTTTTTGGTATAGTATTCCTGAAATTGATCTCACTGGCTTGACGATCCAACTTCGAAAAAGAAGAAAAAAGAAGAAAAAAAAGGGAATTTGATTTCCAGATTTTAATGATTAATCGAACAGTGGAGAACTTACTTTGTGCTATCTGTTGACGAATCTGGAACTACATTGGTGCGAGGCTTTACATCAAACGGTGTGTAACTTAATGCAACAGACTTTATGCTTACTTAGTACTTTCCTTCGCCTTTCTCGCAGGATATATAGAGAAAGTATTAAAGTATTGTGATCGTGTAATTTTTTTCTGATCTACGGAATATTGAGCCTGTTGGAAACTTTTGCTATAGCGTTGTGGAGGGTTGAGTCCTCTGTAAAATTGCGTGAAAATTACATTAAGTACATCGAAAAGTCTCAAAATCTACTCACAAATTTATAATAAACGCTTTTAAGGGAGCTCCATCTAATCGCAACTTTCTATACTGGGAAATGTGATTCATTACGGAGAAATCTGCAATTAGATAAGACTTTTGGACCCCCATTATGACTCGCTCCTTCGACTGCTATCTTTAAATTCTGTTAAACGCATTTGGTAAATTTTGAGACGTTTCAATGCTTTCAATGTAATGTTTACTTAATTCTACGTTGGAATCAACCCTCTACTACGCTGAATAGCAAAAGTTCGCAATCATTTGCAACAGGGACCAAAAAATGTTACGTCCTTACAGTCCCGCACAGTGCACTCAGATGATCGGTGAGCACTTACGGGGGGTAGAAACCTCACGCAACCATACTTGAGCACGCACTATTCAACCTCTTTCGGAGGACAAGCCGCAACATTATTTGGTCCCTGACTCATTGGGGTGGTTGTTTTATTCACAAGAGTGTTGCACTGCAACACTGGAAAAAAAAATTGGAAAAAGTACGGGCAATTATGAAACACCGGCAAAATCTGGGTGTCGCCCGGAACTTCCTGGCGTCATGCTCGGAGGGAACGCGGTGTCAAGCCCTGATTTATTTGGTCCCAGACTCATTAGGGTGGTTATTTTATTCACAAGAGTGTTGCAGTGTAAAAAAAAAATAGGAAAAGTATAGGCAAACATGGAACACCGGCAAAATCCGGGTGTGTCACCCGGAACTTTCGGGCGTCATGCTCGGAGGGAACGGGTGTCAAGCCCGGATTTTGCCGTTGTTACATATTTGCCCGGAACTTCCGGGTCTCAGGACCGTGCTTTTTTTTCAGTAAACCGATCCAAAAAAAGATTATTGAAAGAATAATTTTCGTGGTTTGTAGATTATCGGTTTACTTCAACTTTTGACCTATGTAATATACCAATTTCGCTTCTATAAAATGTTATACCAATTTCGCTTTTATAAAACGTTATACCAATTTTCGTGTAAGTGTCCACCGTGCGATGGCGGTTGAGCGGCGAGTCTGCGCAGCTGGGTCACTCACATTTGCACGCGCGCGTGCGCTTGCGCACCTCACACCATTCTATCATTGACGCGCGCGCACTCATTAACAAATCCGCGAAAATAATTAAAATAATTGAAAGTGGGCGAAATGTGGCGAATGTGGCGGACGCGTATACTATGTTCCCGAACTGACTCAGCATAGTTGTCAGATTTCCCGTTACGGAGCTTTTGAAAGGCTTTGCTGTTTGGCAAATCGACTATCAATTCTTATGTAAATGGGGCTTTAGCTAACTTTTGCTGCGGGTGATTGAAGAGTTAATGTTTGTATAAAAAAATTTCAAAATGACGAGGAGTAAACTTGAAAAATCATGAAATTCACTCTCAGAATCGGGCTTAATGGTGAAGCTCTACACGGAAAAAAAAGTCTGGTAGAATTTACCATCTACATACCTGATTTTGGAGTCTCCTATCAAGTATGGTAAATTTTAACCTCAGATGGTAAATGTTAAGTACCTTGTGGTAAATTAAGATGTATGACCTGTTGGTACATTTCACCGCAAGGTCCGTTGCATTTACCATATGATGGTAAAATTGACCATATACCTACTTGATAGCAGACTCCAAAATCAGCTTTGCAGAAGGTAAATTCTGCCAGTCTTTTTTCCGAGTACGTAGGTATCATTAGAGATTATTATCTAATTTGAGACATATCTCTGTGTTCTCGTGGAGAAAGTGACAAATTTAGACAGTAATCTCCCATGATACCTGCGTATATAGTTCTATGTCATTGCAATCTAGCCGTTACAGCTGTTTCCTGAGTTTATTACTGAATTTTAGGCTTTTCTAGTGTGATTTTCATGAAATTTCGCTGGTTTTTTCATCAGGTTTGCCTATTTGCTTTTTGCAAAACTTTGCGAAAACTTTGCGGGGAAAATAAGAAGGAGGTAATAAAAAACATCTAAAACTCATTACTCGCAGAGAAAACTAAGCTCAAAGTTAAGATGGAGCACCCCGCACCCGTGCTTGTATGCACCAAGTATATCGAGGTAAGTTTTGCACCCGAACAAAAGAATAGAACATTGAATTAAAAGCTGTCTTTCTTGCCTTCTACGCTCAGTATAGAACTTTTCCGTCAGTATCAACGTGTTTCTTCTGATAACATCTGGTAAAATTATTTATCTATCCAAAAGTTTGAAAACCTAATGCAAAAGTTTTTTCGTTCTAATTCGTTGGCTATAATAATGTTCTTTTATTTGGGGGTGAGAAACCTACGTTCCTACGTAGTGCATCATACATACACGGATGGTCCATCTGAACTTTAAGCTAAGTTTTCTCTGCGAGGAATGAGTTAATTTAGACTTTTTTAATGGTCTCATCGTTATATTTGCTGCATTTTACATTAGAATTGATACATATATATAGTCCAGTGATATAGTCCCTACAGCAAAATTTTGCTATAGAGCTCCGAAACGGGAAATTTGACCACTTTATTTTAGTCCAATCTGGCAACTGTGGTCAACCGAGGCAGACCAAACGTGATACGTGAGACGTGAGGACGTGAGGGCACATTCGAGTTCGAGTGCACGAAAAGGCGGAGGCGATCGCCCCGCAACTACGTTGCCAAGTTGTGCTGAGAAATCTTCGAAAATATCGAATTAATGGTGGATCTTCAGCGTTTAGTGCCGATTTCTAGGCATCAGACTGTTACCGTTTGATTTTCGTCGAAATGGGTCCACTGCAAATTTTTCCTGCGACGTTATGGAGAGTTGATGCCTGTGAAATCGCGAGAAAATCGCGCATTGAAAGCATCAAGAATTCTCAAAACCCACTCACAACTTTATTCCCTGGTAAAAATGACGACTATACGACTATTCCAAAAACGACTATAAACATAGTTGCCGACTATAATCTATAGTTGGCCAACTATAATCCATAGTTGGCCAACTATGTTTATAGTCGTTTTTGGAACGGTTATAGTCGTCATTTTTACCAGGGTTAATAAACACGTTTAACAAAATTCAAAAATGGCGGTCAAATGAGCGGCTGGCAATATGGGAGCTCCAGCAAATCGTAGCTTGAAGCTGTTAGCCTTGAAGTACGAATTTTGATTTTAGAAAGAGAAACAGCGAACGTGAGTTACACGAGAGTGAGAGAGATTAATTCGATTGTTTCAAACCAAAACGAAAATAATTTTTTAAAAACATGGTCTATGTGAAGTCACACTAAAACGGTCTATTGTGATCCGCATCTATTTATGTAGCTCGTTAGTGGATGCGTGCGCGAGGAAAAACACCCAACTTAAAATATCGCGAGCGAACTTTCGCGCTCAAGGTAGAATAAGGCCCCTCTCCTGTACAGCACTTAAAAGCATTCTCTCACGGTACGTTTATATAGTGTATATGGCGCAATTATTTCCGGTATCAACAGTACATAGATAGAGTGATATATGGCGCGATGTAAATACATTGTAAGTACCTGGACTCGTGTGCCTTTCCAAGTTCTCCCTCGTCATTTGTTACAATTAAAAACAGTACATGTAACACCGCGCGTCGCGTCGGAAGTCTTGAGTCTGAATTTTTTCAAGGTCGCGCCAAAATTACCGGAAGAGTGCGTATGCAAATGATCCTTAGCTGAAAGCTTTATTTATGGCTATTTGTTATTCTACTCACAATGCACTCTCTGACGCCAGCCGAGAGAATTTGTATCAGGTCCCGTTACGGTTGAAGTTTTCACTAATTTGCCTCGTTAATTGCAGACCTTGATTTTTTTTGTCCGTTGTCGGCTAAAGCTTTAAAAAAAATAAAAAATCGTCACAACAAATAAATGGAAGGAAGCTCCAATTCTCTCGGACATTTTGTGAACAGGTGAGTTTAGTATAGCATGCGATTGCAAGTGGTTTGAAAGCCAATGGCCTTGCTTTGGTTTCGGTTAGAGTCCCTATATGTAGAGAGTTAAGACAAGTGAAATCATGGGCGCCGCCATTGGATGCGATTTTGCACATTTGTTTACATTCTGAGGGCCGTTGTTGTGTTTTCGTCCACTGCAAAGATTACAGTGCCGCTGGGTTTCTAACGATGTAATCTTTTACTGCTTTTGTGGATCGACATCTATTTACGCTTTGAAAGATTCTTTTGGGATTTATAGACATTCTTGAGGCGTATCATGACTAAAATTAACAGATTCGTCGCAAATTAACTCATTTATCTGTAAAAGACCGTTGGTAAACAAAACAAGAGTGCAAAATCGCATCCAATGGCGGCGTCTGTAGAGCCTAAAATTCATCGACCAATCAGAAGTTGACCACCCTCTTGTCTTAACTCTCTACATATAGGGACTCTAGTTTCGGTATACGCGTGATCGACCGTATCGAATCATCGAAACCAAAACAAGCATCCAGGCATCTTTAGATCTGGTCTACAAACTAGCCGAAATCCGGACAGTTTTTATTCTGAAGTTTATTTTCGTTCGATGGAAACTTCTCGTTTCAAGAGGGTGGCTTAGCGGAGGAAGGAACCAACTCCGTAGGAAATCAACAGCCAGTGGCGTCGCGTCGCTTGCAATTTGCCATTGTTGTATTAAGTCCATTTAAATCCACTGAAAAGGTCGATCTATTGCGGGGATGCACAGTGGCACTCCCGTACGAATCGATATTTCGCGTGGATTCAAATGGACGAAATGCAGCGTTGCCACACTACACGCGACGCCACTATCAACAGGAGTTGATTCCTTTGTGCAATAAGTCGTTTAATTAATCTCTCAACATTCATTGATCTGAATCTTCGCTTCTTTAATCATCAAGATCGATCAATTAAATCGGGCGGGGAGGGGGGGGGGGACATAAGGACCATAAATGCTCATATTGTTTTACGTATACTTTTCTGATCCACGTATAATATAATTTGTTCACTTTATTTTAAAGCCAGTACAACTTTAAGGTAAAAAAGAGTATGAATGTACTGAAATACACCCTCCCTTACCCCTCACCCACCTCTATAAACATTCCAAGCTAAATTATAGAGAAGGGTAACAAAGGTAACTTTATTTTCCCGGCCCAATTTTTCAATGTCTATCGGTACAACAGAGATCAAATTTTTAACCCTTTCGACACCTAGGCCCGAGTATATTCGTTTTCGTTACCAAGTTTTAATCACATAGTTTCAATTTCTTATGGGTAACGATAAAGTGATGAAAATTGTAGATATTTGCGAAGGCATATTCTATATTGAGCTCCTTCAATTTCTAGTGTAGGCAAAATGAACACATTGGATTAATAATATTTAACTGCCCATCCAATCCGAGTGAGGGAGTGTCAAATCGACAAAATAATGTGGTCCTGAAAAGGTAAAAAAACAAAAAACAAAACAAAAAAAAAACAAAAAAAAAAAAAAAAAACAAAACCGGCGTAAAAATCGGGTCTCTACATTTTATCTCACCCTGAGCTATGCCTTATTTATGTTTAAGTGTGTTACGGGGTCTTATTGTGTTTAAAGTTGAGTATCCGAGGAAATGCGGGCGTTTTGAAAGTGTCAAAGGGACTTTCGTTGGCATTCGCAATACAAGGTGGAGAACCACGCTCGACTAAAGTCGAGTATATACTCGAGTGTCGACCATCGAACCGTCACGTCGTCATTTTTGCTCGTTGTCCATTCCGCTGATGGCGCTGATGCAAGTGAAGATGCATCGCCAAGGAATTAAAGAACTTTCACATCGCTCGATGCTCATTTGCCAAGCTATTGGACATCACTATCACACACCCTCACACACTCACACACACATACTCTTTTATAGTATGTTGTGAGGAGGTGAAACACACTCCGCACAATGAAAAAAAAAACTTATTTTGTAAAAAGAACCTAACCTAACCTAACCAATGAGCCATAACTTTAGAGTGGCAGCGGGCTGGTCCACCTTGTGCCACACAGGGTAGAAGGAATCCCGGGAAAAAGCGGAATTTGGACGGCAGATTCCAAGGTTTGAGGTTAAATTTTGTAGGTCGTTTCCGGCGAAGCCCGAGTTTGTTTATGGAACGAGCGGAAACAACCTACAAAACTTAACCTCAAAATCGATTTTTACGGCAAGATGGCGGCGCCCTAGGTGACAACAATGAACCAGCGGAACGTTCCTTGATATGCCACTCTAAAGTTATAGCTCATTGAACCTAACCTAACCTGACCTAACCTAACCTAACCTAACCTATGCCTATTTACGAGCATTAAGAAAAATTCACGAGGAAATTATGACAATTTTTCAATTTTTTCCCCGGAAACTTCGCAGCACTGTAACTCGAAGAGGCTACAATTTCGGACCCATGTTTATAGGGGGTAAAAGTCTCATTTTGGCCTTAAATATATGCTCCAGAAGTTTGGCACATGAGTTTTGTTACTTTCTATATTGTGAAGCAATTTGGATGGTTCAGTGTGTGAGTCCTTTCAGTTCACTTTTTTTTTTCAATGTAGGAACCATCCAAGGGTGAGATTTACTCCTCCACTTTTTTCGGCGATGAAAAGTCCATACAGAAAATAAATGACTTATAAAAATCGAATTTTAAATTTTCGTGGTCATCGAATTTAGGTTTCACTGGATCCAAGTCTAACTGCGGCACCCCTGTGCAATGCGCATCAACGGAGGAGCGGACCGCGAGGTCCCCCCTCCTCTCTCTCTCTCCTCCCTCTCTCTCTCTCTCTCTCTCTCTCTCTCTCTCTCTCTCTCTCTCTCCCTCCCCGTGACCACTGCTCACAATTCATTACTGAGCGTACGCATATACGCACCGCTAGCTCATCGTATTCTTTTCATAAATCCGAGATTAAAAAGATATCTAACTTATAAGTACAGCTGAGCTCATAATTAAAGATACTTGGCGCACATTGCACATATACAATTACTTTGCCATATCTTCTATCTTCTTCTCTCCATCGTCATCGTCATGATCATGATCATGATCATCGCGCACTATCATCATTCCGCGCGCGCGCTTTTAATTGACCCGCAACGACCATGCTCGCACTCGCACTATTCACGCCCGCGCACTCCGGACTGCGCATGCGCCGCGCCGCGCCGCTGCCGCCGTAGTGAATGACGCGACGCCTGCCTTTCAGAGTTCCGATACATCTCGGTGATTAAGGCGCCGGGCTTTATGAAAACAGTCACACCTTTGTTTACTCATCAATCAATCGGGAACAAAAGTATGGTCACGCGCCGGTTTCAACCCCCCCCCCCCTTCACCCTCGCGCCTAGTTATATTTTGTACCGTTGCACTATGGTAGCTGAGATCGTTAAAAAGTGGCGAAAATCCACCGAGCTTTACTTTCATCTACAGTTGGCAGTCTAATGAGTAACCACCCCCGAGGATGTTTAGGTTAGGTTTTTTGTGTAATTTTGTCAGCATTTATTCTCGTGTATTTTGGTGCGGCGCACAGTTGACGGGAACATATTCAAGCCTCTGTTTGTTGCACCAAAATACATACGAATGTAAATAGACAAAATTACACCTTAAACCTAACCTAAAAGTCCTCCATGGTGGTTACGCTGGTTACTCATTCGACTGCCACTTTAGATACATGTATAGCTCCTTGCCTAAAACCAGAAAATAAATTTACTATGAATTCATCATTAATAAACTTTCAATACCATTTTTAATCACAGAGAACTCTTTTAACAAGTAGCACGTACGTGTTCTACGAAGTATGTTATACTTAGAAGTGTCAGAGGAAAGTTTTATATTAGCTTAAAAAGTCTAAAACGATGATTTTTTATTGCATTTTTTCACTGAGTTTTGACCAATCCTTTTTCGATTCAAGAACGCATTGCGTTCCTTTTACTTTAGGCTTTTATTGACTTGATGGATCTCCTATACGAATAAACAAGCACCATCTTCTCCAGTTTTGGTGCGGGTGACGGATCATTTAAGAGAGAGAAATGCTGGGGGAGACCCCCACCCCACACCACCTTTAAAATGTCCTCCGGGCGTGACGCCCGGATTTTGCCGTTGTTCCCGTACTTTTCCGTACTTTTTTTTTTCAGTGTAACTTAAAAGCTGAAATTTCAAAAAAACAAAAAATAGCGTCTGTTGAGAATCTAGAAAGCAACATCTGTAAAAAATTTGAATGCTTATGGATCAATGGTTCAAAAGTTATGTCGGTATACGGACTGACGCCACCGACTTTTTTTTTTTTTTTTGCATAAAACCCTGTAAATTTGAAAGGGTTAAAAAATATACAAATATGATGCGAGGATGTTCTTTTGGGCAGTATTAGGCATGATGAAGGGCCATTATTTTGTAAAAACTATGATTAATTCAGTCGTGAGAGGCCAAGTATCGAAACAAAACACCTGGAAAATCTCAGCGTCATCGCAATACTTTCTCAATTTTTCTAACCAAGTTAGAGTGAGAGAGTAAAAATTAGTTCGTAAATTTTTACAATATTACCAGAAGCACAATAAAATGATGTCAACCGAGAAATTCCTAGTACTTTTACGAGCCAAACGGGGCTGTTGCAAAAGTTTTGCAACAGGTGTATTAACCCTCTAAGGGCCAGGTTATTTCAAAAGGCGACGCCACTCTTTCGTTTATAAAGGGAAGGTAGTTAACTGTTCGTACTCGGGGGAGTTGAACTTGCATGTACGATACATTGAAGGCGCCCGAAGACATTTATCTTGTACATGTTTTCATCAATAGTCGCGTTTATCCGGAATGAAGATTGAAACAATGTGAAGTAGACTAGAGAAGAAAAACGAGTATACTCGGGCCTCTAAAGGGTTAAGGGTCAATCTAGCTAGATGTAACAACCCGCTGCTGTCCCATTGCTTTTCATTGTTTTCATTGTTTGTTTGTTTGTGTGTTGCAGAGCAGCGACGGCGGCCCTTGTGGAGAAGCAGAGTAGCGAGATGCTGGATCTAATCAACGAGAAGCGTAGCGAGTACATGATGGCTGAATCCCTTTATATGGACGAGGGAGGAGGCTACACGGACGACACCCTCCTCCCTTACCCCAGTCAAGCGCCCGTACCCGCGCCGCCAGCAATCTCAAAGTTCCAGCTTTACAACGATCCAATAGAATTCGCCCACGTCGACCAAATTGCCATTTCGGTGAGTATCCTTTCAAAGTTCCATATTCCTATTACTTTACGTAGGTATCAAGGGAGTCGTCCAGGGGCGGATTTACATATCTTGAGGCCCTGCGCCTTTTTGAGTTTGAGGCCCCCAAGGAAAAGGGTGGGATGCCTGAGGCCCTGGGGGTCTGAGAGCATCCACCAGAAAGAAGGGGGTTCGGGGGTTCTCCCCCTAAATTATTTTTTAAAAAGAAGGCATTGAAATTCAGTTTTAAACTGTTTTTTCCCCCCAGCAAAGTCGTTATTATTCTATCTTTTTGTATTTTTTTATTCTCATGTTTCTTTCTTTTTTTCTCTATTTTTCTCTCTTTTTCACTTTTTTCTCCTTTTCTCACCCTTTTCCATCTTTTTACTCTTTTTCTCTCTTTTTCTCACTTTTTCTTATCTATTTCAATCTATTTTACTCTTTTTCTCTCTGTTTCTCTCTTTTTCTTCTCTACTTCCTCCCTCCATGAAGTGTGGCCCCTTTAGGTCTGAGGTTCTACGCAGTTGAGTAGTTTGCGTAATGGTAAATCCGCCCCTGGAGTCGTCTGTCCCTGTTTCTCCAGATTTCATACGTAAATCATAGTCGCGTTTAGGTACACGTTTCTCAGGAGCCAAAGAAGATAATTCCAAAAGCGATGGATTCGTCTGGTTAATGAGAACAATCAGGTGATAGTTTCAACAAAATTCTTCGAAATCATGTTTGGTGAATTTTTAAAAGTTTGTCAAATCTGAATGCTGGCAAAATAAAAAAAATTCACACATTTTCCCCTGCATTCACTACCAATTTACAACCAATTTCAGTTTACTTGTAAAAAGGGAAGCTACAACTCGCTCCTTGGTGGATAGTTAAATATTCGCACTCCGTGGTGTTGCTTTTGCCATTCTCGGTAATAGAAGGCACTAGCTGAGACATTAATTTACTAATGTAAACAATATGGAGTAGCCTTCACTGTGAATGAGGAATCGAGTTAAGAAAACTAATGACTCGGGCGTGGTATTGAAAGGATTTAAACCACGAAGAAAACCCAACATATCTGTCAATCACTCAACAGTAAGTGACTGCTGGCAGTTTCGTTGAGTCCCGATCAAAAAGTGGACACCTATCGCAAGCTTTGGGCTGGGTCTAAATTAGTCTCTGATTTTCTTTTACTCGACCGGGCTTGTATAATGCTATACGTAGCAGCTTGTAAAATTTAGCAATCATAATTTTCCTCATTTAAACCTATGAAAAAATATCGACTTCTTAGAGGTTTCATGAACCAGAAGATCGATTATTTTAAATAAGTTTAAATGGAGAGAAGCTGCTGATGGCTACCTGTGTCTGGCTGTGAAGACCCTCTTCTCACTTGATGAACGGCGTCAGCTTTTGCTTATTCACGCATGAGTCAGGAAAAGAGAGTGAAAGGTATAAAGGGAAAGAAAACGAACGAAGCGGTGTCGCGCGCATGCGCACGGGCGGATACAGGAATGTGTCTGTCTCTTCTCTTCTCCCATTTGAAGATGTGCGTTAGAAAAGGACCGAGCTAGGGGCCAAAGTCATGCTATGGCCCCCTCTTTCATCCTTTACTAACGCATGTGTTGAAATGGCCGACGAGAGAGAAAGACAAATTTCTGTATCCGCCCATGATCGCGCGTCGGTAGTGTCGGTACAGCACGGGGCGGCAGCGCGGCGGGTGTATGTACTTCTAGGGCGTTAAAAGAGTACCCTAACGGCGTGGCGGCGCGGTTTGGCGTGGAGCTTTATGACGCGCGAGGGCTTCTTCGAACACTAATAACTTGACGGAAGGATTTCGCCTCATATAGTCCTCGCAATTTGGATTCATCTGACGGATCTCCTTTCTCTCTCTCTCTCTCTCTCTCTCTCTCTCTCTCTCTCTCTCTCTCTCTCTCTCTCTCTCTCTCTCTCTCTCTCTCTCTCTCTCTCTCTCTCTCTCTCTCTCTCTCTCTCTCTCTCTTTTTGATGAGTCATCTTTCCGAGTGCGCATGCGCGCGGAATCCGAATCCGAATCGGAACCCGGAGTCTCCCTCGGATTCTGATTTCTGATGCCTCTCTGCGTGTCGCGCGCGCCCCGTCCGCGCGTCCGTTCGTCACTCCCACGCTGCACGACTCGCGGATCGTGAATTCGAGCGCGCCAAAATGAACGAGCCCCCTCCCCCTCCCGTCAACAGTGTTGTCGAATTTGGCGGGAAATTTAAAAAAAAAAAAAAATTACATTAGGTTTAAAGGAAAATTCGTACGATCAGATTAGACGCGATACGGCAGCCCTGTCCCGTGCCCGTCAACCCATCAACCATTCGCGACCATCCTTCATTGAAACAAGTGGAAAGAGAGAGAGGGAGAGAGAGAGAGAGAGAGAGAGAGAGAGAGAGAGAGAGAGAGAGAGAGAGAGAGAGAGAGAGAGAGAGAGAGGAGAGTAGCCGAAGGAGATGGAGAAAGTCCATCTTTGCAACGTATGGTTCTCGGTTCACCCGCTCCGCCTCGGATCGCGATCCTCGTGAGAAAGAGAGGGAGGGGAAGGGTAGAGAGAGAGAGAGAGAGAGAGAGAGAGAGAGAGAGAGAGAGAGAGAGAGAGAGAGAGAGAGAGAGTGAGAGATTGATGGACGGAAAACTTTGACTTTGTACGCGCTCGCCGTTCGTTTTTCGTAGCGTCACGCGAAAGGAGTCGAGAAAGCTTTCAATCAAAAAACATTAACGCATATGAAAGGCTAACCAAGATACAGGTTTGAAAATGCCGTTTTATGACGTCACTCCTAATCAAATGTGTCACCCCATCACTACGTGTTCACGTCGCACGCATTCAGTGATGCTGCAAGTGCAAGCGACATTTCACGTAGTATCTTTATAAGAATGCAGGGTAACCAACAAATATTTTCCAAACGCAAAATAGTTTTTTTTTTTTTTTTTTTTTTTTCAAACTGCCATATAGCTCGGTCACTGTACTGAACGGAAGATAGCGGAACTGTGGTCTTTGTATACTCCCCCCCCCCTCTTGGCATTTTACAACATAATTAAAATTTAAGTGTAGAATTTGTTGACAGTGCATAGCTAACCCACACAGAAAGAAAAATATTTTAGATTTAAAAAAAAAATTGAATTATATGACAGTAAGACGTACTTTTAAACTAAAATTAATTGTTTTTAAAGTAAAAATAATTGTTTTTAAATTCAAAATAACTGTATTTAAATTCAAAAATAATTGTTTTTAAATTGAAAATTCGGTAATTTGATCTAATGAAAAGTTTTCTTTAATTCAACAAAACTTAGTTTCAATTTTAAAATACGTATTTTTGTCATTTATAATTCAAAAATATTTCATTTTAAATCTGAAATATTCTTCTTTCTGTGCATACATCAGGACAGTACCTCAAACTAAGTGTGCAACGATGATTGGGTCCAGACAAAGCCTGTCATGTATTTCTCTCTATTGGTACATTTAAACGCATGTGTTAAAGAACGCTTGTCAAAAAGTTCCATGTACTCTATTTCAATTTTTCATGTATAACTTTACACGGAATTCAATGCGATATACCTACATATAGAAATCGCATTGATTTCCATGTCAACATGGAAAATGGGAACAGCTTTTATGGAATTTTTTTTTCCGAGGGCAAGGAAGTATGGAGGCCGGAGGGAGAGGGACTGTCACGTGACTTCATCCCCTGTTTCTGTCCTTTTCTAACACATGCACTCAAATGGGCAAAGAGAGGACAAGATCCTGACCACGGCTATGTGGTCAGATCAGGACAGAAGAGAGACAAAATATCAGCAAATTTTGTTGGTTGGGGTTTTTTAATTGATGGCCGATTCTTAAGTGCTTCTGCGGTAAAGCTTTCAAAAAATTTCGAAACCTTTCCAAGTACGTAAATCTGTTACATGCATATCCCCGTGGCTTCTTATCCGAAAAACTTGGACGATTCGTCTCACTGAGCGACGGGCGACGAGGCGGCTAAAACGTTGAAGTTTAGCGTATAGAAAGATGAGCTTGCTTGCTTGGAGAGAAAATAATTAGAAATGTGTGTGTACCCGAGTAAATTATTAATTGATTAACTTTTTTCGTGTGCGGAGCCTGATTTTCTCGTAGGCTGGGGAGAGGTCTAGCAGGGGGAGAGGGAGTGAGAAGGAGGGGTCAGACTTGACCGTGAAACGTATCTGAGACGTGTTCGATGTTCGATGTTCGATGTTCGATGAAACTTCGAGGAATCGCGCAAGCGCAACACGCTAGGACTGCCACCGAGTCAAAATCCGTCGATCCTCCGTCATAATTCAAATCTAGTCGCGCACAGTGAAACGAAAAACCGAATATTTTGGATGCATCAAATTTTGACTCTTCGCCCTTAAAAAAATAAAAATAATAAAAATAATGATAAACATAATAATAATAATAATAAGGACCAAACCACAAGACCACACCGAACATGCCACAGATATAATATTGCTGAAATTGAAAAAGAAGAAAGTCTCCTACATCATTGATATCGCTGTCCCATTGACAACCAATACGCCGAGAAGATGAGAAATACATGGCTCTGGCAGACGAAATCAAGGCCCTATGAATACTGGATAAAGGAGTCATCATACCCATGATACTCGAAGCCACCGGAGAAATCCCCAAAAAACTATTTCTCAGTCTTGAAACACTGAAACTTAAAAGCAAGCTCTACCAAAAGCTACAGAAAGCCGCTCTGTTAGGCAGTAACAGAATCATCCGGCGAATTCTTGGCGATGAACTTGAAAAGTAAATTGAAACGGGCCTCTTCTTTGTTCTTTATTACCGAGAGAGGACTGAAAGACCAGTCTTGAAAATTACTGAGTACCCTTTACAGACAAGAACACAATAATAATAAAAAGTTTCGGAAATGTCCCCTCTTGACGCAGAAAATTAGACAGCTTTGTTATGACGCCACGAATATAATGGGAAACTCAACAGTGTATTCATAACGCAGATTTACCTTTTGAGTATACTTACAAGATCTTAAAACAACTTGAAAACGTACTGTTTTACCCATATAGGCATGGCCCGCATGGCATGCCACAATCAGGTTATTACTATAGAGTTTTTCGCGTTTTTTTTTTTCTCCAGACGATTTTTCAAACCAACAGACCTTTGCGATTTACAAGCAGTCGCCCCACAGTGTTCGATTCGACCAATCTAGCCCGACAAAATGCAAAAAAAAAAAAGGTCGATGAAATCAGACGAAAACTACCTCTAGTGGTAGCCTAGGTACTATCTGATAACGTACAATGACTGGTTTTTCCTGATGATTGTACACCTTGCCGGCAGAGCGGGGTTTATCAGCAGTTTCGAGCGACACACGTTCACAAGTCAGTTCTCCAATGGTAACTACACAGCGCCGGATTTACACATTTGCCGCCCATGGGCCATTTGACTATTTGCCGCCCCCATCCGCAAGCTCACGCCCAAAAGAAGGTCGGGGTCGCCCCCCGCTACAGGGGTGCAAAATTTTCCGAAACGCCGAGGGTCACGCGATTCGGGACTTTTTCCTCACAGGATTTTCGAAAAATTTCCTCACAAAAATTTGGGGAGTGATAACTTTATTTTTGAGCTGGGGAGGGTCTGGAGGTCCACCACCGGAAATTTTTGTAATTTTTACCTCTTAAAGGTGCAAAATTTCGTGATTTTTAGAGAAATTTCCCTATATTTTCACGCGATCCACGGATTGCTCAATCGGGAAATTTTGCAACCCTGCCCAGCTAAGAGGGGGTCTGAGGGTTGATTCTGCTCATTTTACGAGACGAGACGAGATGACTCCGAGCAATACCCTCTAAACACACCGTAGCTTGGGGGTTTGAGGTTATGTGATTAGGTTGCCAACTTTTACACAGGCTCTTATGGGGGAAAGAGGAATTTTTGCGGTTTTTTCTAGTTTTTACTAATTTGTCGGCTGTGAAAACCACGTGTACTTGACCAGGGCACTTACTTGGATGTTCTAGAGCGTTTCTGTGAAAAACCACTTTTTCCGCAAAATTACACACCAAAATATGTATCACCAAAGGGGGGACCCCGGGACCCTTGCTTACTTTGGGTCGATGTGAAAGGGGGGACCCTTTGGTGTTTCGCGAAATTTTGTGAAAAAAGTGTTTTTTCGCGGAAACGCTCTGGAACATCCAGGGAAGTGCCCTGACCAAGTAAATCTGGTTATTACAGCCGAAAAATTAGTAAAAACTAGAAAAAAACCGCAAAAGTTCCTCTTTCCCCCATAAGAGCCTGTGTAAAAGTTGGCAACCTAATCACATAACCTCAAACCCCGAGCTACGGTATGTTTAGATGGTATTGCTCCGAGTCGTCTCGCCCTATCTCTTTGCATGAGATAGAGTTGTTTATCTCGTCTATCTCGTGTCCTCTCGTACGAGATAGACAGGGAGAATCAGCCTACTGGAAATTTTCGTGATTTTTACCTTCTTAAGGTGCAAAATTACGTGATTTTTAGAGAGATTTCCCAATATTTTTACCCGAAATGACTTTGATTTTAGTGGTGATAACAATGCAGTTGTTTTCGGCAAGAAAATAATCAGCAACAAGCCTGAATTCAGATGAAACGCAAGGCTACGAAATGATGCGCTGGCCGCTGGCACCGTCAACGAGCCGCCCGTCTCGCGCCCTCAAGTGGCCACTGCAATTGAAAATTCTGAGTCTTTGCATATTCTTTACTCGTCTACCATCGTGTCAGCTGTTCCAATTTCGAAGCTGCACTTGCGACAGCACCCATTTAAAAAAAAAAAAAAATTGCCGTGAAAAATTTGCCGCCCCCAGAAATCTGCCGCCCTGGGCCACGGCCCATGTTGCCCGTGCCTAAATCCGGCGCTGTAACTACATCATAATAAAATCAATATTTTTGTAAGTTAAGAAGAAAATTGTGGAAAACCAGCGATGGATCCTGCTTCCTCAGGTACTAAATGACTAAAAATCTTCATATTTGAACCCTCTACTCCAAATTATGATGACTTAGCAAATTATTCACAAATATGGTCTAATTTTAAAAAAAAATTACAAAAACTCCAACTTTGATGGAGTGCAACTTTTGTGAAAGGCATTGAAAGGACGTGAGAATTGCGTTAAAGTGTTCCTAATACACTCCTTTTTAAGTTCTCCAAAGCACAGAAACCGATTTTAACCGATTTTTGAGATATCATTTTTTTTGTGAGGTGAGGTCGGGGATCAAGTGTTGAAAAATCAAGAAAATAAAGGACAGCAAATGAGGAATATCACTTACATTTGCCTATACACTTTCAGATCAATAGGGGAGGACTGGGGCAATTGTAACACTTTCGACATTTTCAGCTCTCCAGACCTTATTTTTGCACTTAGGACATCGAAATTTTGCATGGATTACCTCCAAACTATCTAATTTAAGAATTCTTAGCCATAAAGCTCATACTCCAAAAATTACAGCTTTTATAACAATTTTTCGAGCTTCCGGACGAATGTTACAATTGCCCCGCGGTAGGGGCAATTGTAACAGTGCGTGGGGCAATTGTAACAAATGAGTAAGATGCAAGTTATGAGACTTGCGCCCTTCCAAAAAAAGTCTTATGATTAATTTCACGTAGGAGAGGAGTAGTGTATCCAATTTTCGACTCACCCACCCCTCCCCCTTCCTCCTTCACCGCCCCCGCCCCCACCCAACCCCTTCAACCCACCACCCCTGCAGAGGCGTAGAAACCAGTGCAGGAGCACATGAAAAATGCTGCCCTATTTCACAGCATCCTCCGTAACCTTCCCCCCGCTACGATCGACACCCCCTCCCCTCCCTCCCTCCACCCTCCCCCACCCACCCCTTCATACTGGATCCCCTTCCTCCTCTTGTGCAGAAACATTTAACAAAAAATTGAATAAAAACTGCGGAAGACAATCTTAAAGGATCCCCCTCATCACCCCTCCCCCCTCACCGCCCTTCCCCCCTCACCACCCTTCCCCCCTCACCGCCCTTCCCCCCTCACCGCTCTTCCCCCCTCCCCTCCCCTGCGAATGAGTGGTCCACCGCTGGTCGATCCACCACGGAGTAGTCAGCACCACTGACGATCCGCCACTGAGTAGTCCGCTGCTGGCCGATCCGCCACTGGTTAGTCCGCCACTGATGATCCGCCGCTGGCCGATCCGTCACTGGCTAGTCCGCCGCTGTTCGTTCCGCCACTGGTTAGTTCACCACTGGCTAGTCCACCGCCGGCCGATCCGCCACTGGTTTGTCTGCCACCGGTTAGTCCGCCACTGAGTAGTCCGCCACTGGCTAGTCCGCCGCCGGCCGATCCGCCACTGGTTAGTCTGCCACTGGTTAGTCCGCCACTGAGTAGTCCGCCACTGGCTAGTCCGCCGCTGGCCGATCCGCCACTGAATAATCCGCTGATGGCCGATCCGCCACTGGTTAGTCCGCCGCTGGCCGATCCGCCACTGGCTAGTCCGCCTCTGGCCGATCCGCCACTGGCTAGTCCGCCGCTAGTCGATCATTCCATGTCAATGCATTCACAATTATCAACAAATACAACAAACTAACCTTCAATACGACGTGTTACAACTGCCCCTGCAGTCGTGTTACAACTGCCCCGCAACCGCACTTTTTAATTAAACAGGTCTCACTGGATAACAACATAACCTAAAAATTTGAAATTTGCACGAAAATGTTCCTTAGGGTATAAGGAATGAAATCATGCAAAAAGTTTAACCGAGCAACTTTATTAAACCGGTTTTAGTCGAAAGTGAAGCAGTCCATAACCATGAACGAAAATGGGCGAAAACCATAAACTCCCTGTAAAAACCATAATTATGCACCGATTGCCGTGAAACTTAGTATGGTACGTTGGAGTAAAGTAAACAATATATTAATGGCCGCAGTTCCAATTTTTTCCGCTTGGAAGTGCCTCAACTAGCACTGTTACATTTGCCCCGTGTTACAATTGCCCCAGTCCTCCCCTACTGGTCGTTGCTCCAGAGAATTTTTAACAGAAATAGGTTACTTTGAGTAGATTTTAGGTTTATGCCCATGTGGAAAGCGAAACCCCCCCCCCCCCCCACCACATAACAATTAGAAAAACGTGAATAATAGGAACTCAGTTGGACCTATGATGGTAAATGAGTTTAAGACGTTTCGACTCAACTGCTTTTACTATACCTGGTACTATATGCCCACCACCCTGCATAAAATTCTGACACACGGTGCAGAAATTATTCGAAATTGCGTGTTACCAATCGGGCAAATGTCAGAGGAGGCCTCTGAAGCAAAAAACAAAGATATTAGGCGAATCAGAAACAAGCACACTTTTAAATGCAGTCGAATCAACGCAAATTATGATCTGATCAAATATCTTCTAGTGTCCTCGGATCCTCACATATCTTTGCTCAGGAAACTTCCTTTCAAAGAAAAACATTCTTACGATGAAACTTTTTTATCTCTCATTAAATGCTGAAATTAATTATTTTCTTTCTTTCTTCACTAACAGTGAGTTCCCGTCTGGAGTGGATGCTGTGAAATGATCTGTAATCTTTGGAATATCGTCATAATATATTTGTAATTATAGCTTTCAAAAATTACTTCTCCTACAAGAATTGCTGTTTCAATTACTTTGAAATGGTATACTTAATATGGCTTTGCTGATTTTTTAATTCGATTTATGGTTAAGGTGCACTTTAAATATCAAAAGTAGTACAAAGATTACAGAATCTACCACATCTACTTTTGAACAGGATCTCTTCATCGAATCCAACTTTGTTTTTCCATGCCCCCATCTTCTCACTTATCCTAAAATTGCCTTTAATTTTTTTTTTTTTTTTTTTAAATGATTATGTGATTGCAGCCGACTTATTGAAGGGGTTGAATGGTGAAAGAGTGAGAGGAAGGGGGAGGGGGGAGGGGGTCAGAAGTCTATTTTAGCACATTCCACAAAGTTGTTACAAGGGAGGAAGGAGAGCTATAAACTGAGAGGGGGAAAAAATACTTATCGAAAACAAAAAAAAAATATGCGTGGACCCCCCCCCCCCCAGGGCCAAATATGTCAAACTATACTTTCCTGATGACCAATTCAATCGGAAATTGACGTTTCCTAACATATTTGACCTTCAAAGCTCGAAAAATAATTTTGTCGGGCTAGATTGGTCGAATCGTACACTGTGCGCCCAGTAAATTTATTTTTAAATCCACACCCAATAAGCAAATATTTAGTAATCAGGTCACGTTTTTAGTTACTATGTTTCGAAAATCGGTAGGTGACCGAAATACTATCACTTCGGTCACTTGTAAGTGAGCAGAGCCAAGCAACGTACGGTCATGTAAGGTATCAAAGAAAGACCGGGAACCGCTTGGTTGCGATTTTAGAGACTTACCTCCGCCTCCCGAGGTGCGGGTAACCTGAAAAGTGACCGGATGAGTAATTAAGCGGAGGGAACATTTGAAAATTGAAGTTCATCGATTGGCTCCCATAAGTAACCGTGATTTCGAAACCTTGGTCACATAAGAAGTGACCTGATTACCAAATGAAATTTGCTTCATTTAATTAGTTTATTATGATGAGGAGCAAAGGTGCGAGCTCGTAAAATCCCAAAATCAAAAATGCCGTGTGCTGTGCGAGAAAAAGCTCCGTGTCCGAGCTGCCTTGAGTGACCTTATTAGTTTCCAAATTACCTACCTTTGTCAGAAATCGCCGACGCAGCTAAAAAAAAAAAAAAAAAAAAAAAAAAAAAAAAAAACGGCAATGAATAAGAAGAATAAAAAGAAGAAAAAAACAATTAAATTCAATAGGTATTACTCCTCGCATGGAAAAATTGATATGGCCTTGTACAATAAGTGTGGGTAAGAACGCCAACTGCACGGTGCCAGCTGCATAAATTTGCCGGAATTAGAGAAAATGAATAAGCGCAATTAGCGGAATAATTTTTAGAACTGGACAAATCATATCGTTGACAAATCAGCAAAACAATTAAATTTCATGTTCTTTTTCGCGTTTAAACAATATAAACAATTAAACCGATGACTTAATACTTTTTCAAAACAAGAAAGTCGGGAAAACTGGGAGAGAAGGTATACAAACAGGAAACTAATTGAAATAATCAAAGTGCCGCAAGGACGCAAATAACTCCCCTCCCCCGCATTTTGTCTCCGGTCTAAACTTGACCCGACTTAGGGATCTGGATTCTGGAGAACTGCGCTAATCCTTTATAATTATCACTCACCAAAATCAAGGAGCCTTGCGGATATACAGATAAGTAAATCCTCGTTAGGTGTGGATAAATATGGAAATTTTTAGACATCAGCATTAATTTCTTTCCCTATAGAAGCTAATTACGAATTGGCTTGGGGTCGGTTGCACAATCATTAGATTCCAAAGGTACTTTTGATGGTTGAAACTTAACAACAATGTCGAGA
Organism: Trialeurodes vaporariorum; assembly: GCA_011764245.1. Classification (NCBI taxonomy): domain Eukaryota; kingdom Metazoa; phylum Arthropoda; class Insecta; order Hemiptera; family Aleyrodidae; genus Trialeurodes; species Trialeurodes vaporariorum. Next base: position 19,206,546 of record VMOF01000369.1, on the reverse strand, counting down.
AAATAATCTCAATTCGTTCAATATTACCCGCGATATAACCATGTGAAAATGTTGTTTAATGACGTTTATGTCTACGACTTGCCGAAACCTCGTGCCGATTTGCATGCACGCACGACAGCCACGGAGAGCACTGCCGCTAAAATGTCAACAAGACAACAACACGTTGCGCGATGCATTATAATGAATGCGTGATGTAAATAAACGGGGTATCAATGAATTATAATGTTAACAAGGATTTGAGTATATGGGCACGAAAACCGTAAAACAGCTCGCTATTATGAAATAACGTGCTATGTCGACTGGAATAAAGCTTCTATGTCACTCTTCCCTTCTATTCCACCTAGGTTGATTCGATTAGTAGGTAGTCGATTGAGCCTCTATCCAGGTAGGTGGTGCCCGAATTGATTTATCGACTTGGTTTTCCTCCATAAGACGCTTTGTATCTAAGTCAACTCGATTCGCAAAGTCGAAGTAGATCGATTGTAATTAGCACTTATGGGGGTTCCAAACACAATTATTCGCTTCTTTCGCTCTCTTTCAGCGGCTTCGCTGCTTTTCTTTCAATTTAAACTCATGTAAAATATCGATTCAAGTGAGTGCACTGTGCATTGCCAATTGTTCGACCTTTTTCACGTGTTTAAATGCTCGAAAAACGATGTTGCCAAATTGCACGCGACGCCGTATACCATTGCTCTCTTTATGCAAATGTCGTCATAATTTTATTTCTAATGATTGATGGAATGAATAGAACAGCTTGGTGTATTACTGAGGACAAAAAGATTGTCGCAAACCCTGTTTTCTTAGTAAAAAATAATTTGATCTGCTGACCAAATAAAGGCCAAAAGGATCGTTACCCCAGTAGCGGCTCGTGCAATCTGGCAACAGTGCTATTTTGCCATTTAAATCTGTGCTAAAAGATCGATTCTAGGTGAGGCACAGCGCCTCACCAAAGTATCGATTATTTTACATAGGTTTAAATGGAGGGAGTCCATTGTTGCCACATTGCACGAGCCGCCTCTGCGTTACCCAGTGGCGCTATAGACGCTTGGTTTAAAAGAGGTGTATTCTCAGGTAAAGCATTCTAGACTCAGGAGTTGCTTATAAAAGGTATGTGGTTGGTTTGACAATCTTTTTGTCGTCCATAGTTAAAAATGGAGGAAAATAAGTTTTCTGACCCCCCCTCTCCCCCACAACGTTTCTTTTCTCAACCAACGTTGTGTTACTCGTTAGTGAAGATTCCATTAATTAACTCATTCATTAATTCATTCGTATCTCTATTTGTTTCAGGTGGCGCAAGAAGATCAAAAAACTTTTACCGATTTAGTGAGGCAGTTAGTTGGTAGATGCGGTTCCGATATTGAAAAAGCGAGGTAAAAAATCCCTATTTTTCATTGATTCTAGTTCCGGTCTCTTAATTTGATCGCTTAGGTGAACGCGCACGCTCGTAGAAGAAAGAATGAATGAAGTAGATAATTAAATAATGGATTACATTCCTTCACACTGCTTAGTCTCTTCCAACAGTTAATCTTGTTTCATTTGCTTCGCTTTGAGACAAAAAAATGCTGAACCCGCCAATGAGGGGAACCTACAATTTCCTCGACTCAAAGAGAGAGAGAGAGAGTAGCAGCGCCAAGTAATTCAGAGAGCGTTAAATTGAAAATACGACCATTTGGCGGTTTTGCTAAGGTCCAATCGAATTTCGCCATACCATCGCGCTCTTGCGGTGAATATTGTAACTGCGAACCAAAACAAAGAAGTTCGATGAACTCCAAATAAATTGATCCAATGTCCAAATTCCACACACCTTGACTTTCTATTTTTTAGAATTAAAAGTTAGATTATTTCTCATTCTCTGTGTAGCATAGCCTACTACGATCCATAATTAAAGAAAATTCGATTATCACAAAAATTTTGCCTCAAATTGCCCCTTCCCTTGAAGAAACTGCCTGGCCAGCTGACTGTAAGTGGTTAAAATAATAATAATGTCTCTCCAGAGGCTAAATTTTGTATGCATGGAACACAAGTGAAACAAGATAGAACGGGGTATTTTGATTGAGTGTGGCTCATCTAGCGTTCCAATTTAAAAAAAAAAGGGTTTTACTGGAATTTTTGCCATTAGTTTTTGTTCACCTTTTTGACCTTCGCTATTCATTTATTTTTTGTGTCATTTCTTGTTGATAAGTAAACGCTTTTATTTCATACTCAAAATTGAGAGTTGAGCCGTAAACAAGTCTACAGGTCAAGGAACTTAAGGTTCGAGCGAAATCCACAGGTTCGAGGTTATACCTCTGGGGAACACAAGTAGGTAACCGCAGAGACAAACAGAGACTGTGCACTCCCTATTCTTCCCGTGGTTTTGCGCGGTGTCCACTTTTTGTGAACTACTTTTGTCGGGACTCATCGGCCTCAACAATCAACCTTCGCATAATGTTGGATGGTGAGCTCAACAAAAGGCTGTGATTGGTCCGCGGTCCCGGAAACGGAAAAAGGTTTTGCTTGGCGAATGCAAATTACGCGCTTATCAATCAACATTATGCGAATGTTGGCTGTTTTTTCGACGAGTTCCGACCAAAATTGAACCAGAAAAGTGGACACCGCGCGCAGGCATAGTGCAAGGTCTCTATTTGTCTCTGGGTAACCGTGATTGGTGGACGGACCTGTTGGAGTGGTTAGAGTGTTCCGTTCTATTTTGATTGAACACTCGAAAGGCACTGGCTAACCGCTATAAAAGAATGGAGTGTCCCAATGTGTTGCATTGCGTTTGGATTAAAAAAAATAGCGTTAGTTGATCTTGATCCTGAGGGTAAGTAGAGTTTGAAACATTCTGTTTCAATGCCTTTGAGATCTTGGGGCAATTTTCATTCACAGGTACTTAGTTGTATTTCCACCAGTTGATTCTTAACCATCACCAAATTTGTTGAATCAGTGAATTCTCAAGTGAAAAGGAGGTAGCTTTGTTTGAAAGTATTTGTAGGCACCTAGTTATTTTGTTGCAAATTATTATGATTTTAACCGGGCTTCGCTTTTCTTTTCTTTTCTTTTAGAACAATATTTAGATGGATCACCGTAAAAAATTTAAATACCATGCAATTCGATGACAATTTAAGAGGTGACACTCCTATGGGACTGCTTAGAGGGATCAAGCATGGGACTGAAAGCTATCATGTTTTGTTCAAGCGTCTGTGCAGGTAATCTTAATTGAAATGCGTACCGACCTACCTGCTTATTTGGCAAATTTAAGATAATTTAAGACATTTAATTTTGACAATTTAAGAGGCGACACTCCTATGAGACAGCTTAGAGGGATCAAGCATGGGACTGAAAGCTATCATGTTTTGTTCAAGCGTCTTTGCAGGTAATCTTAATTGAAATGCGTACCTACCTACCTGCTTATTTGGCAAATTTAAGATAATTTAAGACATTTAATTTTGACAATTTAAGAGGTGACACTCCTATGGGACTGCTTAGAAGGATCAAGCTTGGGACTGAAAGCTATCATGTTTTGTTCAAGCGTCTTTGCAAATTGAACTGCGCACCTACCTACCTGCTTGTTTGGTACCTAGTAATTTATGAAATTACCCCAATTATTAATTCAAGAAAAGATGTGCATTTGTTAGGAGCTGAATGAGAAGTTTTCAAATAAAAACTGATTCCTTTTCCAGTTTGTATCCGTAGCTGTCAAGCGAGTAACTAATAGAATTTGAACTTTGCTTTGACCATCAACATTTGATCCAATTCGTGGACTCAGTCCCAGTTTTGCAGCAGTGCTTGTTATGAAGATTTTGAGTCATCACCAAATCTGTAGTTGACACATTCCAAGCCACTTTTTATTTTTTACAACTCTTTGACAGTTTTTGAGTATTTTTCTTGAAGTTGGTTGGCCATCAGGATCTTAAATTGGCCTCTTTTGGCTGCTCTTCAACTGCAAATATCTCTGAAACTTATCATACTGTTGAGTTGGTTCCGTGGCAACTCAGCTCAGTATCACTTGAGCTTTAATTTAAGTCCAATAAAAAGAAGAAAAAAATTCCATGAAGGAAAAAATAAAATTAATAGAAAAAAGTAAATAAATACGTTGATAAATTAATTAAAAAAATGAATACCTAAATCAAAACATCTGAAGCCATTTCTAAAAAAAATAAAAAAGAATCCAATCGGAGCCATTTCCCGTAAAAAAAATGAAAATCCATCGAGCCATTTCTTATAAGGCCAGTGTCAATTTCCTTTGGTTGATATATTTTAAATTTAAGCAGTGAAACTTTAAACCTTTTTTAAGGTGCAGTTTGAAACAATGAATTTTTCATCATTGAAGCAACATCATAAGGCAACGTCAAGCCAATCATCACAAATATTTAAAATATATTTTTTAATTGCCATTTCTTTCCTAAAATATTTTCTTCTCCATTTTCAGTTACGCAGGTTTACACTGTGTAGTCATTAAAGGTTATTCCAAGTCAGCGGGTTATCAGCCTGGAATCCGTTTTGAGGATAATCGGTTCCGTAACTCATGGAATGCTGTTTACGTAGCTGGTGCTTGGCGATTTGTCCAATGCAATTGGGGTGCTCGACACCTTGTCAACGCTAAAGAAGTCCCCAAGGCCGGTAGCAAAGGCAAATCTGATAGTTTAAGGTAATTTTCTCCTACAACCCTCATTCTCCTCGACATATTTTTGTTTCAACCAGAGACAATATGTTCTAAACATATTTCAATGACACTCAATGTTCTTTTCACTCATTTTGTCAGTTTGTTTACACATTTTCACTGACAATCATTTTTGATTGAATTTTCTTCAAAGCAAGTACTATCGGTGTATTAAAGATTGTCGCGAGATTTTCACAAACCAAGTTTTGCCTTGACACTTGAAAAGTTTGTTTGAAACCCCCCTCAAATACCCCCCACAAGACTGTCAGGGTCTTTTGAAAATATCAAAAATGAAAAATTTGGGGTTAGTTCCCAACAGAATTTCTTTGTTTCAAGTTATTTGGATAAGTAATTTTCAAGAAAAAGCTGTATGCAGGTGGTCTGGTATACACCCTGTACAATATTTCATATGCCATCAAGACACTCCAAGCAACCACAGCCGCATTTATGTGTGTGAGTGTGACTGCTGGTCCGCCTGCAAGGTGTGAGGAGTATGAAGAGTGGCCAAACTGGAACCTTGAGGGCGAAACTTGGCTCGTGAAAATCTAGCGACAATCTTTAATTTGATGATAGTACATTACCGCTGAGACAAGTAACATCTTCATATCCACAGAAGCCTCTCTTTTTACTTCAAATAATACACTCTTTTTATTTTACAGCGAAAACGTTGCAAACTTCTTATTTCTCCTCCTAACATCCTTAAAATTAAAAGAATATTTCACTTTGAAGAGTGTCAATGCTCTTTGCAAGAAAGGCACTTCTATTGTCACTTTTTCAGCATTTTTTTTTTTTTTTTTTCTGGCCTACAGTTCAACAGTAAAAAAATATGTTGCTGGATTCCTATGCCTAAGGAGTTTATACTGATCATGAAAAAAAAATTTGAAGTCGGTATGTGAACCCAATCAGGAGGAAAACAAAACTGAATCTTCCACTGTTTATTTCTCAAAACTACTTATCGTCGGAAGAAGTGCTCTTCTCACACCCAAGTCCTCAATTTCTAAGTACTATCATTAATAGTTGAGAAAAATACTCTGATCAGCGCATCTCACCCTAACTTTTGGTGGTATTACTTCAAAAATGGCGGCACTGTCCGCGAAAGTTAGCAATAAGAGGAGACACCAACAAACGTTGGCAGCATAGGCACCAATTTTTTTTTCTGGTTACCTTGGTTTAAAAATTCCAAAAGAGGGTGAATTATTAACCTTGAGATTATAGAGGTAGTTTTGGACTTTCAGGTTTTGTATTTCTATGTTCTCATCAGCCACTAATGTCAGACTCAAAGAGTAAACAAGAGTCGCAATTGAATGGAAGGCCTGCGTGGTCAACGTAGATAAGGGATCCAAACGCGGGCTGGCCTGGGCTGGCCTCTGATTGGCTGCAACGGGTGGAGCAAAAATGACTCGGGTGTTAGGATTCATATTTCATGAATATCGCGAGCGGATTAGAAAGGATAAAATGATTGAAAGTCAGATTTACAGGACCACACGATCGGCTGGTTAGGCCATCTTTATTCGAGTGCCCTCGTATATGGAAGGGCAGACAACCCTGTACTCTTGGGTAACGCAGTACCAACTTAACCAATAACATTTTACTAATTGACTACTTATATACTAACAACATCCTTCTTTTTTTTTTTTTAAAAAAAAAAAAAATTTAACATATCAACACAATGATAAAAATTCTTACATCTAAATATAAAAATGAAACACATTATAATATCACAGTTATGATTAACAACTTAAAAAAAATAAATAACAAATGTGAAAGGCATTTCATAAAAATAAAAAAAAATATAAATCACTTAAGGGGAATACCGTTGAGGAGGTTTAATTTCAGTATTGTTTGCTTTGCGTGTAAAATACACTGGTTTGTGGTAACCTCTTATAGAGCGCGAAGCAGTTGAAACCGGAATTTTAGGAGTTCCTATTCCTAAAGGAAATGATGATGACGGAGTGCCAAAAGTTTCATCATCAGAATCATCTATAGTGATAAGTTTCGGAGTGTGCTGATTTAAACTAGGATTATGAGTACTTGGCACGATGGGAAAATTTATGATTTTATCTTGATATGCTGATGTTAAATGATCATTGATAGATTTTTTAAAACTATTAGTCGGGGAAGTATTAAAACTAAAAGACACAACTTTAGGAGTTGCTTTTATGTGTGAACGAGTGCGTCGAAACAATTTTCCAGTTGGAGTTTTTAACAAATAAGAATTAGGTTCGACACACTTTTCAAACACTTTAGCTTGCTGCCAAGTATCATTTGGAGTTTTCTTAAAATAAACATTATCATTAACATTAAGATTTGGTAACGGTTTTAAAATAGAATTTCTTTGGATTATGGAATTACGCCTTTTTTCTAACGTTTGTTTGTAGAAACTAGGATTAATTAATTTAGGCATTAAAGTGTTTTTTGAACATGGTAATTTAGAACGGGTCACTCTAGACATGAGAATTTCGTTAGGAGACGGAGCATCTTGCTTCGGAGTATTGCGAAAGTTAAGAAGCGCAATATGAAAATCTTCGTTAGATTCTTTGCACTTGTACATTAAATTCTTAATTGATTGAATGGTTCTTTCAACTAACCCATTAGATTGAGGATAGTAGGGAGAAGAAGTTACATGTTCAAAGTTGAAATCAAGTGCAAATTTTCTAAAAGCATCTGAGTCGAAAGGAGGACCGTTATCAGAACACAAAACAAGAGGAATGCCATGCCTAGCAAAGATGGATTTAAGGCTATTGATAACATATGGTGCACTAGTTGCTTTTTTCAGAGATATCACCTCTGGAAATTTAGAGTAATAATCCACAACGAGTAAAAATTTTTCATGATCAAATTCAAACAAGTCACATCCTACTTTTTCCCACGGAAATGAAGTGATATCGTGAGGAGTAAAAGGTTGTTTCAGATTGTTTTTTGAGAATTTGATGCATGTTTTACAACTATTAACTACATTTTGAAGATCAGATTTCATAAAAGGCCAGTAAATTACATTTTTTGCTCTTCTGAAAGACGATTCAAAACCAAGATGTCCTTCATGCATAATCTTTAACATTTTAAATTTGAGAGAAGCAGGAACAATTATGCTTTCTGATTTGAAGACTAGATCATTTTGAACAAAAATTTGGTCACGAACATGAAAATACGGTTTAGCTAAAATATGAACATTACGTTTGGTGGCGGGCCAACCATTATAAAAATAATTTTTTAATAAATTTAAAGTTTCATCCTTAGCTGTTTCTACTTTGAATTCATTAAATTTCTTTTCAGTAATACAATCATTAAGATGAGAATTGAGTAACGCAATTTGACAATTCATATCTTCTTGAAGTTCTTAGAATTGTACACTTCATTTTTTAACGGAGATCTACTTAGGGTATCAGCAACCACAAGTTTCTTACCAGGAACCCATTTAATTGTAATGTCGTACCTCTCGAGTCTGAGCATTAATCTTTGGAGTCTGACGGGAATGTCCTTGTAAGGTTTTTTAAACAAAGTTTCTAAAGGTTTATGGTCACTTTCTACAACTATTTTCTGACCAAATAGGTACTGGTGAAATTTAGAACATCCGTAGTAAATAGCTAACAACTCTTTCTCTATCTGACCCCAAAGTTGCTGGGTTTGAGTCAACGTGGAAGAACCAAAAGCTACAGGTTTACCATTTTGACTGATGAATGCACCCAATGCATCTTTAGAGGCATCTACCGACAAAATTACAGGTTTGCTGACATCAAAATTAGTTAAAATAGGAGCATTAGTTATAAGATGTTTTAATTCAATGAATTCTTTTTCATGAGTGGGGAGCCATTCCCATATGACATCTTTTCTAAGTAATTTTCTGAGATTTTCAGTACGGGATGCTAAATTAGGTAAAAAAGAGGCTATATAATTAACCATTCCTAAAAATCTTTGCAGCTGCTGCACACTAGTGGGAGAACTTAATTCAACAATGGCTTTGACACGTTCAGGATCAATGGTGATTTTGTTTTCGGAATAAATTTCACCTAAAAATTTCAAGGATAAGCGAAAAAATTTGCATTTGGACAAGTTAAATTTAATGCCTAACTCTTTGGCTCTGTGAAGAACTTTTCGCAAAGTTGTATCATGTTCTTCTTTCGTCTTTGCATGGATCAGAAAATCATCTATATAAATAATAACATTGGGTATGTCTTTGAATTTCTCTACCATTATGGCTTGAAAAATCTCCGATGCAGCGTTAATTCCATAGGGTAATCTTAAAAATCTAAACCTCCCAAATGGAGTGTTAAAAGTACAGAGTTTACTACTGTTTTTACTTAACTTTAAATTCCAAAAGCCACAATTAATATCAAGCGTTGTAAAATATTTAGAATTTTTAAGCTCAGAACGAATAAAATCTACATCGGGGAGACAATGAACAGGTCTTTTAATTGCCTTATTTAAATTTCTTGGATCCAGGCAAAGACGAATACTTTTATCCTTTTTACGGGCAATTACAATGGAGTTTGTCCATGGAGTATAGTTATGAACTTTTTTAATTATATTAAGTTTGACTAACTCATCCAAGTGTTTCTTCAATTCTTTACGAACATTAATAGGGACTCTCCTCTGAGGATCAGTGACGGGCTTTACATTTTCATCAACTTCTAAAACAATTTCTGATTCTTTCAGACATCCTATACCTTTAAAAGCATCTTTAAATTCTTTAACTATTTTTTCAGAATTACTATGGGACACACTATTTTCCAGACTGTTAATAATGTTAATTAAACTAAGTTCTCTTGCTGCTGCAAGACCAAGAATAGTATCACAATCAAAGTTAGCAATGTGAAACCTACATGTATAGAATTTGTTATTAAAATTAAAATTTAAAAAACATTCACCGACAATATCTACTTCAGATCCATCGACACTTTTAATTTTAGTAAATGTCGGTTTTATCGATTGACAATTAATGTTTAATTTGCGAAACGTTAAAATAGACAACATATTAGTTTGCGCACCAGTATCGACTTGAGCTTTAAGAGCTCTATCATTGATTGAAATAGTAATATACCATTTATCTGCATGATTTACTTTAGAATTGTTACTCATTTGATTGCATTCAATCTTATTGACGAACAAAATTTCCTTATCGCTATCGTTACAATTTAAATTTGCTACCAATGAAGTTTCATCACTACTTTCATCTTGATCACTTTCATCTTGATCACTTTCAATATTGAGATTGTGGACTGATCTTTTGGGACAGAATCTAGAAAAATGATTTCTCTTACCGCAAGTGTTACAAGTTACATTGAGAGCTGGACACTGACCACGATGATAGGGATTTCCACATCCAGCACAAACTGACATTAAATTGCAAGGTTGATTTTTCTTAGATTGATTATGAGATGAAGGCGAACGATGACGATTTGGTTGATGCGACGGAGAACGATTTCTTGACTGTGAACGATTGCGAGACCACTGTTGCTTCTTATACGAGTTGTGCGCACGATGACCATATCCATTATTTGGGTTGTAAGACTGACTACTTTCACCTCTAGATTGATCAGATGATTTGGAGGACTGACTACTTCCATATTTTGACTGACGATGAAAATTTGAACCTTTCCGACCAGAGTTACGATTCCATTGATGAGAATTTTGAACTTGGTTGACTTCATTGACGCTGACTTCCGGATTAAGCATTTCAGTACGTTCAACAGACAGTTGAATTTTTTGAGCGATTTCAAAGACTTGCTCAAGAGACTGAACTTCTTCCAGGATTAATTTTTCCTTAATTACTTGATTTTCACTATTTAGACCACCAATAAACAGATCTTTGACTATTTCATCTCTGAGTTTGTCTAATTTGCAATTGAGACTGAGATTTTTAAAGCAGTGAGGTATGACTTAAACGATTCACCTGGTTTCTGTTTACGGTTAAACAAAGTGATGCGTTCTACCGTGACATTAACTTTCGGTAGGAAATGATCTTGAAATTTAGTTACCACCTCAGTGTGTTTAGCTTTCTCTACTTCTAAATCAAAAGATTTGAAGATCGGTAATGCATGTTTACCCATGTAATGTAGCAACAAAGCATTTTTTCTACCATCAGATTCTTTAGTGAGGTTAGCGGCTAACATGAAGATTTGAAATTCCGTATACCAATTTTTCCAATTTTCAGAAAGATCACCAACTGTTGTCATAGATGAACAAGCCGATTGAAAATTGCTTGGACCGTTGGAAGAAAAGTTTGATTCCTCAATTTCATTAGAAGACATATTGGCGTGATAGGAATAATAGAATGATGACTAGAAGAGAAGCTAGGTTAGATTACCGACACACGTGAAGGAGTTGAGAAACGAGCAAAAGAGAGACGCAATCACATGAGAAACAAGACGAACATTATTTGTTTCACAATAAAATTTTCCGTAACAAAACAAAGGAACGACATAACGACAATTTAAAATTCGAACTTACGACTAACAACGGCGAATTTTTTGACTCGATCCCGGATCGTATAACGACGATTTTACTAGAAGTAAAAATCACATAATTAAAACAATAAAATACCGACTGACGTACGAACGACTTGACTTTTGTTCGACCGCGAACCTGACACCATGTTAGGATTCATATTTCATGAATATCGCGAGCGGATTAGAAAGGATAAAATGATTGAAAGTCAGATTTACAGGACCACACGATCGGCTGGTTAGGCCATCTTTATTCGAGTGCCCTCGTATATGGAAGGGCAGACAACCCTGTACTCTTGGGTAACGCAGTACCAACTTAACCAATAACATTTTACTAATTGACTACTTATATACTAACATCGGGGTATAGGGAAAATAACACGGGATTTTTGTTCCGGGGCGTTTATCTCAAAACCTAAGAAAAATCGAATCTAAACAATTTATACGAGTCGATTCAGCAGATTTTTCCAAAAAATTTTGATAGGTCATAAGTGCCACTTTATTGCAAATTCGAAAAGACTGTTCAGTTTAAAAGTACGCACAATAGTGAGTTACTCAAACACTGCTCGAACACACGGCAAGCATGTAATCACACTATTGTGCGTACTTTTAAACTGAAACAGTCTTTTCGAATTTGCAATAAAGTGGCACTTATGACCTATCAAATTGTTCGGAAAAATCTGCTAAATCGACTCGTATAAATTGTTTAGATACGATTTTGCTTAGGTTTCGAGATAAACGCCCCGGAACAAAAATCCCGTGTTATTTTCCCTATACCCCGAGTCATTTTTGCTCCACCTGTTGCAGCCAATCAGAGGCCAGCCCAGGCCAGCCCGCGTTCGGATCCCTTATCTACGTTGACCACGCAGGCCTTCCATTCAATTGCGACTCTTGTTTACTCTTTGGTCAGACTACTGTCAATGCTAACCATTAACAGTCTGAAGTTATCCATGGTATGAAGCTACCAGCAAATTTCAGCCGTGGTATAATTTTCCTGAAGTAGGATAGAACAGATTGTTTTGAAGTTGTGCTTTAACTGTGGATCTGATTTCATCAGCAATTGTATTTATTCTTCGTTCTTATTGACTTTTACAGATATGAATATGATGACCACTACTTCCTAACTGACCCAAGAGAATTTATCTATGAATTTTTCCCCCTTCAACCAGAATGGCAGCTCTTGAAGAATTCGATATCATTACAAGATTTTGAAGAGTTGCCCTTTGTTAGATCTTTATTTTTCCGCTATGGACTCTACTTCCCAGATTCTCGCACCAAAGCAGTCATGTACACTGATGCGACAGGTAAAATATAAAGAGTATATCAATAAAAAGGTCAATCAAAACTGTGAGTTTTGTTATCAATAAGCGCATGCTATATGCGCTTCAAATCTTATTGATATTAGTATTATTAGTTCTTTTCAAAGACATTCTCATCAAGGAAACTGAGCAAATTAAACTGTGCTAGTGGACAAAATGAGAAATTTGCATGCCATGCCGTATCCGGTATCAGAAGCTGGCCAACGGGTTCCAACATAATCAAATTTTATTATGAGTTATTTATTATTGGTTCTGGTGAAAATCTTCACCTGAACCAATGGTTGTGCGTTTTAATATCTCACCCGATCTGTTTGATCGACAACAATGGATGACTCCAATGCTGTACCCAAATCTTGGAGTTTGTACCCATTCCGCGAGGTTGGAGAAAAAAAGAGTAACTTGACGGTGAGAGACAACAAAAAACAGCGGTTATGATTGGCTAAAAATGGTTACCTATGTTGACTTTGGCGTTTGATGTCCCCCACAAAGTTTCAAACTTCAAATCAGTGGTGTAGCGTGCAATTTGGCAACATTGTACTGTGTCCATTTAAACCCTTGTAAAAGGTCGAACTCGAAGGTGTTCACCGAACACCCAATAGTTCGATCTTTTTCATGAGTTCAATGGACGAACTGCAAAAAATGTTGTCAAAACGCACGTTACACCACTGCTTCATATCTTCACCGAAACCGCAGAATAAAATTAGCTTCATGTACAAGTTTGATCAGTTATGAACTCAAGGCTCTGGGGGCCGATCATTCACTTTTTCGTCAAACTGATCAACATTTTTTCTAACACTCTCTGAAGTGCACCTTTAGTTTCTTTCTTCCCTCTCCTTCTGAATATTTGTAGATTTGCCTGTAATACATCTCAATTATTTATTTATTTATTTATTTATTTATTTATTACAATTTAGTACATTATGCCCCTAATTTAGGGCTGGTACAAGCCAAACATACAAACAACCAAAATTAATTGGAACAATCTAGATCATCCACATGGTAGAATGCCCTCTGCAGGACGAAATTCCTCAGCTCTCCCAAGAATTTGCCTATCAGTCCATCCCCAAAAATATTTTTCAAATTTAGAGGCAGTCGGTTGTCAATTTGTCGATTGTCAATTGTCAATTAGGTAGTCTAGTTTGTGTTATATTCGTTCAATCTTGTTTTTAGGTGCTGCGACCGTTCGGATCGCCATGCCCACAAATATGCAGTCAAGTCTAATATTCCATTACAATTTAAAATTATATGGTAGCGAAGGAGATACCTATGATGGTGTCAGTCTGAAAAGATTCGTCATGCAGGTAAGTTGTGACTCTTTTATTTACCTTTCCTACCGTCACAAGAGTGGTACAGTGATTCATATGCGTTTTGTAGGACATGCAGGCGTCTTTTTAGAGCATGAGTTATCATGCTCTGATAACTAAGATTATAATTTATAATTAATTAAAATTGAAATGCATCTTTTCAATGAGTGGGATTGAAATATACTCTGATCTCTCATGCACTCATTAAAGAGATGGTCGAAATGTGGTCTCAAAATGATGACTTTATTTTTTAACCAGTTGCATGGTTAAAATTTCTTAAAAAATCCATAAAAAATAGAAAAACTCAGTTCCGCTAATCAGCACTATCATCTATTTTTCATCAAATTTACGCAATAAAGGCGACATTTTGGAAAATAATTAGAAAGCCATCTTACGAAACCATCACGAGCCATCTTAGTGTGAGTCCTCCACACCTTGGCTCCGTTAAAATAACTATAAAGTTTTCTTTACTTAAAATATTTTCCTGCTCCTCAATATATTAATGCTAATAGAATTAAAAATTCAGGAACTGTGGTTATATTTTAATCTCCAATGTGCTATCACAAATTTGCTCATCCCGTTTGATTTTTACAGTCTGTTGTGGGGAACGTTGCGGCCTTTAGAGTTCATGCACCAAGCAGCGGAGCATTTTTATTGGATATATTTGCCAATGCTGTTACACCAAAAGAATATCTGACTGGCGAACCTATGAAATTTAAAAGCGTTTGTAAATTTAAGATTATCTGTGAAGAATTACAGACTGTGATGGTACCTTTGCCGGATTGCGCTAGCGGAGAATGGGGACCAACCAAGGCTACCAGGCTCTTTGGATTGATTCCGATTACGCACCAGGTATGACTTTTGTTCTACCCTTGACTATCAATTCTGCTGTGGATGTATCCAAAATGCATTATTTAAAACATTACCGCAGCATAGAACCCCAAAGCCCAAAGGCACTTGCTTGATTTGCCTGTTTTTGAATGCTTAAAAGTTAAGTGTAATGATTATTTTCCAAATCACCGTCCATCCCTCAGGCACACAGCAAGGAAAAGGCTAAAGTGTTCACCGAAGTCTGAAAGAGAATGGTTGGATGATGGGGGCCATCTGAGCGTAAAAAAATATATCTAATCATTTCTCCTTGATTTTGTTCTCTTTGTTGACCCTTGTTTAATTCAGTACCTACTTTGCAGGTCTCTGAAACGCAACAAATAGTGCTCGGAATTATTTTGCTATTTCACTCTGTCATTTTGAGTCAACATTGATAAAAATCAAATTTTTGAATAAAAAAAAAAAAAAAAGTCCTGCAGTGGAAGTAACTGGAAGTAACTGAACTAGAAAAATATTTAAAATTGTGAACTTCTTCAAAAGAGCCTTATTCAAAATGAGCCATTTTGGCCCTGAGGAATTTGTTTTGGATTATTCTTCCAATGAATAGAACATCGTTTTGCGGTTCTAAAGCTGGGTTTGTTTTTGTCTTAGCCCCTCTAGGAGCGGCGGGGGAGGGGGTCAAAGTTGAAACCTATTTTTGTCCATAACTTTTTACCAAATTAAGCTACGACTCTCAACTTTAAACCAAAATGTTCAGCGTAAAAAGAGCTATCTTTTGATGTATATGATAATGTATTTATCTCAATTCTTAAGGTAAAAATAGCAATTTTTTGTTTTTTACAAACCCAAAATTTTTAAAATTTGCAATTTTTAAAGATGAATACCATCTTTGATTTTTTTCAAAAACTATCGAAAAGAAAGCCCTTCCTTTGCTCTTTTAAATGGCGCAAAGTTCATTTGTCGGCAATGAATACTCTCGGAGATATGATCGGTCAAAGTTGGCAAGGTCGCGGAAATTCTTGAAATTTGCGCTCTCCTATAGTGTTCCTATTTTGCGCCTCCTTACGTACAGTCACGGAAGTTGAAAACGAGCTTATGCAAGTTGTCAGAATGACTTCTGCGCAAGGGGGGGTGGGTATTTTGGGTGGCGTAGGGGCATAATTATCGACGGAAATCGGTATGCAGTGTTGCCAAATGTTGTCGAAACTCATATAATTTATGTGTAGGAATACATATATAAAGTTGGATGGAATAGTCGGAATTTATGTTCTGAAATTTGGCCAACACAGCTGAGAATATGGTTAGTGGTAAACTGACGGATGAGAGATTTTGTAAGTACTATGTATCTCTTGCCTGACAGCCGCCTTGCACAAGCAGCTTCGAAATTCATCGGCTCCGCTTATCTCCGCTAACTCACCTAATGTACAAATGGGATGACATCTGATAAAAGTACTATCTTTATCACACATGTAAAGCAACGAATTGATACCGATGACATAAATTCCAACTATTCCATCCAACTTTATGTATGTATTCCCTAACATAACGTATGTTAGTTTCGACAACATTTGGCAACGCTGCATACCGATTTCCGTCGATAATTATGCCCCTACGCCACCCAAAATACCCCCCCCCCTTGCGCAGAAGTCATTCTGACAACTTGCATAAGCTCGTTTTCAACTTCCGTGACTGTACGTAAGGAGGCGCAAAATAGGAACACTATAGGAGAGCGCAAATTTCAAGAATTTCCGCGACCTTGCCAACTTTGACCGATCATATCTCCGAGAGTATTCATTGCCGACAAATGAACTTTGCGCCATTTAAAAGAGCAAAGGAAGGGCTTTCTTTTCGATAGTTTTTGAAAAAAATCAAAGATGGTATTCATCTTTAAAAATTGCAAATTTTAAAAATTTTGGGTTTGTAAAAAACAAAAAATTGCTATTTTTACCTTAAGAATTGAGATAAATACATTATCATATACATCAAAAGATAGCTCTTTTTACGTTGAACATTTTGGTTTAAAGTTGAGAGTCGTAGCTTAATTTGGTAAAAAGTTATGGACAAAAATAGGTTTCAACTTTGACCCCCTCCCCCGCCGCTCCTAGAGGGGCTAAGACAAAAACAAACCCAGCTTTAGAACCGCGAAACGATGTTCTATTCATTGGAAGAATAATCCAAAACAAATTCCTCAGGGCCAAAATGGCTCATTTTGAATAAGGTTCTTTTGGAAACATTAATATGCGCATCAAAGCTGTGGAAATACTCTAAAAATATCTTCATCTTATCAACTTTGATTTTAATTGACCTGCAGAGAAATGTTTCTCAATTATGTAGGTAGAGTTTGAGGATTTTATGAGATAAAATTCCTATTAATCTTTTGTTTTTCAACTTTACACCGCTTAAAAAAAGTTTTCTCTAGACTTGAGACGATTTTTATTACTATCCTAGGGCCTATCATAGACAAGCAGAGACGGAATGCAATAGATCCTGTGGTAACAAAAAGTTAGGCAAAAGAAACAAGTCTTATTTTATTTGGGAATTCAACAAACTCAGTTGTCAATGTGGCGCAGAATCATCCAACATTGTCGTCCTATTTTAAAAACAAAAATTTTAAATTTCATTAAACCTAACCGATCTACAACAACGTCTTGACCTAAAGAAAGGACTAGAAAAAGGACAGTGCATGCAAGCCTTGACTGGGTATCTGTTTGTCTACGGTTTCTATGTTAATTACTACCATGATGGAAAATTTCTAGTGCTAATGTAACATAACCTCTCTATTCTTAGGATGCGTTGGTATTTGCTGGTAGAGAATTGGAACTCCAATTCAGAATGTCTAGACCATTGACGGATTTTATGGCGACTCTCCATAAAAATGGTGTCGAAGAAAAGCGATTATCAAAATTTGTATCACATTCAATCACGGATGACGACATAGTAACCTTCCTAATAAGCTTTCCTGAAGAAGGACAGTACGGCCTAGATATTTACACAAGAGAAGTTAATAGTCAAACTGAAAATAGCGGAGAGAAGCATCTCCTTACTCACTGTTGTAAGTATTTAATAAATAGTTCAAAAAGGAATTGATAGATGTGTCTTGAATTACAATGTCTTTATGTGAGCTGAATTTTGTGAAAAAGAGATGTCTCGTTAATTTTTTATTCTCAATGAACATGCTAAGGATCGCTTTTATGACATTAGTGAAAGAGATTTGTTAGCCTGACTACCAGTTATACCTGACAGACTACCTTATTTTGTTCGGGATCGGAAAAAGCCTTTTGAACGTCATTTGTCTTCTCTTTTTCACAAATGGCAGCTCTCAACGAAAGACTTCTGACCTTGAAATTGTTACTTTATTGAAGTTGTTCCACTTTTTGTCTCTTAGCCAATTTTTTTTTTTTTTCCTATTGTGAATAATACACGCATGTACCTACCTTAGTAATTGAAATTGATTCAGTGTCGCCAGATTTTGGGAATAATTGTCAAATTTTTCATTACACTGAAGAAACACTACGATCTATATAGGTGTACTGAGGCACTCCCGGTCTTGAAGCCCGCTACTCTCTGTGATGAAGTCCGTAATTACAGGTTGCACCGCCGAAAATTACGGGCGTCACAATCGGAGTGCCTCAGTGAAGCTATGTAGTCCGTAATTTACTGTGTCCAAGACTGTATTGTTTTTTCAGTGTAGAATCATACTGTATAATCAAAAGCGGATTTAAGTAGTTTCTTCGGTCCACAATCAAGGTTGTTACAAACTTAACGTTTCAATTTATGGACTTTAAACATAAGTGCCAGTATTGCCATGAGAATCAGCGGAAATTTCTGAAAATTTAATATCTTTAAAATCAAGCTTGTTATGTTTCTTTTCCATTGTGCGAGGATCATTTTACAAATCTGACTACACTGAATTAAATTGTAAATTGCTAGCTCTCTGCTCTCAAGTTGATTCTACCTGAATGTTGGAGATTTTTCAATGCACTAGATTGTGCCTATTGTCACTTTCCAAAATTTTGTGATGAAAGGGATGACAGCTAACTTGTGGAATGTTATAGTTCTCTTCCATTTTGCATGGGTTCTTTGAGCCATCAACCATCAAAATTGGTTGAGAAATAAATTCGTAATTTTGAGAATGGATTTCAGCTTCAGATATCGTTGTAATGGGTGCAAATGAGATACCCTGTCCTTTTTTGCACTCACTAAAGAGATAGCTAGTATCTGTTTTCAAAATGATGATTTTATCAATGAATTTGACGGTTAATGGCTCAAAAAATCCATACAAAATTGAAGATAACTGTGATGTTCCAGTAATTAGCATAATTATCTGCTATCTAAATCAAATTAGCCAAAAAATATGACATTTTTTAAAGCAACTAGTGGCGCTGATGCTATCTAGTGGATTGAAAGATCCCCGATTTTTGCAGGAAATCACTTTAAGAGTTATAATTTGTATCTCTTCTCTAGTTGAAATATTTATTTCTTACCTTCTCAAAACTTTAAACTATTATTGAATCTTCGATGAAGAAATCAGTTCATGTTTGGACGTGAATTAAGTTCAAAAAATTTCTTACTCTCACGTCGAAACAATTTTTTGATCGTGAATGATCGAGAAGTATTTCTATAGTGAAAACAAAAATACTCGATCAAGAATATCCAAAGTGTTTTGTGTTTTTAGTGAGCTAAACTTAAAAGTGTTCAAATTGTTCTATGACCATTCCGTCCTTTTAATGCTTTCATGCATTCCAGAATTTCTCTCTAATGTTTTATCAATGAAAAAAAAGCCAAATCTTTAGATATTTTTACTTTTCAATTGCCTGTTGAGTAAAGAAATAAGTTGTTTATTTTACTTTCTCTTAAGACAATGAATGTGAAAAATGGAGAATTGGAAAATAATTTTTGTGTGGATATGAATGTTTTTATTCATTAACACTGTATATAAATTTTTGCAATATTTAAAATGAAAAAAAAAAAGAAAAAAAAGGAAAATGTATTTTATTTGTTTTCTATTTTATTAGTTATTTTTGAGTTTGTTAATTGTAAGTAAAGATTTATTTTTTAATTAGTTGATGTATTTTTGTAAAATACTTGTTATTTCTA
Source organism: Trialeurodes vaporariorum (assembly GCA_011764245.1). Classification (NCBI taxonomy): domain Eukaryota; kingdom Metazoa; phylum Arthropoda; class Insecta; order Hemiptera; family Aleyrodidae; genus Trialeurodes; species Trialeurodes vaporariorum. The sequence goes on along the minus strand of VMOF01000369.1, from coordinate 19,186,913 downwards.
CTTTTTTTATTTTATTTTTGTAACAATTCACATGCTGTTGTAATTTAACACAATTTGAAAGTGCAAAAGTCCAAAAGAAATGTTTTTTTCTATCCATCAATGTGGGTAAGCAAATTTCTGAAGAAATGAATTCTTTTGATTTGGAATGAAATTTTTTCATCTCTTCCATTTACCCATACTTTAAACCTTTGACCTTTTTTCTAACCTTTTGCCAAAAAAGGCAGAATCTGTATTTTGTTGTTTTTTTTTCTCTTAATTTTTTTTGTTTTTTCCATCTATTCTAAAGCGTCCAATTTCAGGTTAATTACCTCATTAGTCATTAGTTCTGAAGGGGACCAACTCAAAAATATCCTGAACAAAGGTAAGGTGTGCCATATGGCGATGGTGTATTTTTCCGTCTAAACATGCCAAACAAGTTGATTATTTGGGGCCAAATAGAGTATGGGACTGACGGTCCTTGAGCCTGATGGATATTGAGGGTGTAAGTGACTTGCGTCTAGTCAAAACGTGCCGTAACTCACTTGCGCCCTCAGCATTCATTAAGCTCAAGGACCGTCCGTCCCGTACTCTATTTGGCCCTTGCTCATCGGTGATGACCAGATAGAAAAGAAGAAACATTGTCACTTAGCACGCCTAGCCACTGATTCTGAATCGTTTTCTCCTGAAGGCTTTTCTTCTCCTCATAAAGTTTTTTTCTGGCTGTGTGCGTAAAAAGCTTTAGTAATCATAAGGAACAACTAAGCTTCTTAAATACATAGTCTTGTTTTTATTTGAATAAAATTGTTTTACAACTGTAATTGCAGGAATCCCTTGTTATCTGCGACCCTTGAGTATCCATGAGTTGCTTTGTGCCTCGGGTTGCGTTATGTTTTGTGTACTCTTCAAATTACCTACAATTCAATCTCATTCATCTTCCCCTCCTGTTCTATTGAGCTGTAAAAGTTGTAACAACTGGAAAATATTTGCCTAGGAGACTTTGATTTCTCAGACTACATTCCATAAGAAGCTCCAAAAGTTCTTAGAATTTTGCGTGCTCTTTTCCCCTTTTTTTTTTACTTTATGGAGACGTTGCTGTGTCAGCTGACTGACTTTTTGAGCTTTTGTCTTGCTATTCTGGCTTGCTTTCATCTTTCTGTCGCATCGCCCCAAATATCGCATTATTGACCGAAGAATATAGGGTTGCTTTCATGGTCTAAAGTGAAAATTATTTTTAAAAAAATGAAAGTATTTGTGATGTTTAACAAAACTGGTGGAAAACAAAATGTTATGAAACTGCCAAAGTAATTGAAACATAAAACTTCTTTACCTATCATAGTACCTCCAGGTTTAAAAAGATACCAGACCAGTATATTTTGTCAGTATTTTGCATAACTCAGTAGCACATTAATCGTGAATACCACCAATTGGTCTGTTGCAAACTTTTCCAACAGTTTTACCGGGAGGTGGGGGGGGGGGGGGGGGGGGGGTTGTCGATTCTTGTAAAAAAATCATGTGAAAATCAAATTAGAAGCATCAAAAAGTCTCAAATCCAAGTTCATGAACCTACAAAAGATGTTAAAACAAGATTCCAAGATAGCAATCAAATGAGCGGGTTAATATGGAGGAGTCTCATCTAATTGTAACTTTCTCTATGATGAATTACTTTTCTCATCATAGAAACTTGTAATTAGATTGGATTCTGCCATTGTGACCCGCTCACTTAACTGCCATCTTAGAATTATTTTTTTTTTAAATTGCGGGTCAATTTTGGAACTTAATGGTGCTCCAAACGTTATTTTCAAGTGATTTTATACCCAAACAGAGACCCTCTCCACAGCTGCTGCAAAAAATTGCAAATTACCTTAAAAAGTACCAAAATCATTACCACACAACCATATCCTTTTCATAACCCCAATACAACCTCAAATTGCACGAGGTTTCAGCAAAAAAAGAGCCAAGCCAGCCGTGGCAAGACATGAGCGCAAAAAAATCACCCCATAGTATTCTTCTTCAGACTGCACAACGGGTACTGGGCACTGAATAAATGGTTACCCATTTCCTCATCAGATGTAATCTAAGGCTGCGTTGTAATGTTTGTATTTATATTTTTTCTTTTCTCACAATTTGCCGACTCCCCTTTTTTAAATATTTTCTGCTCCCTGCCCTTGTCATATTCGTCGGAGAAAAGACTTGTGAATAGTGTGATGTATTGTTGTAAATTCTAGTCTATCCAGTTAAATAGTGAAACAATTTTTAATCATTTTTAATCACCCATATTTAACTATACTTTTAACCCTTAAAAAAAAAAAAAAAAAAAAATACAACACGTAACTCATTGCCATTTTTATGGACAGAAATGAATTTAATTCAATTTTAACCTAGAGGCGTTTTAATGTCTAGGTTAATTCAATTTCAGATTTAATTACAAATTTAAGACTATAGGTAAAAGTAAGAAATTTAACAGTCCTAATATTTTTGAATCTTTGTTAATTAATAAATAAAATCAATAAGAGGATGTCGCCAGATCTCGCTGGAGAATCTTTGACACCCGGTTTATTTTAATTCCTATCCATCACTTTACATGATTTTTGATGAGTTTTAATTTCACATGGAATTTATGATAATTGAAGGGAAATGTCTTGTTATTGCAATTTTTGTATTATTAATCTAAAATGTCTATTTTTATTATCTGTCCTCTGATTTCTCATGAATTGTGTAATAAGAATAAAATAAAAAATCTTGAAACTTATTTATTTTTTTTTTTTCTTTCTTCTTTGTTTTGGGGATTTTAGGAGTACGAACTCAAAGCTGCAGCCCTTATATTATAAAATTTTGGATCTCTCCTAGCAGAAAGCCGTGGAAAATGCATTCAGATTCAGATCAATAATTTATCGTTCCAAAATTAATTTAAAGTATTTTTGCACAATCAGACATTAATTTTGTGGATTACAGTCTGAATGGGGCTTTTGCAAACTTTTGCTGAGAGCAAATAAATAGTTCTATCCAATGTACAAACCAGGGAAAATCACACTGAAAAAGTCTAAAATTCAGTAATAAACTGAGAAAACAGCTGTAGGGGGCAAGATCTTAATGGTGGAGCTATGCAGGCAAGATGGGAAAGTCTTGTCTAGTTTAACTCTTTCTCTACGGAAACACAGAGCTATGTCTCAAATTAGATAGGAATCTTTCATGATACCTGCGAACTTGTGTAGCTTCGCCATTAAGCCTGATTCTGAGAGTGAATTTTGTGATTTTACAGTGTAGGGGAAGTGTGGGTGGGTTGGGACATTGCGTTTTTCTCAGTTTAGGTTGGCACTACCAACTTCATCCTGGGATGTAAAACTCTACTAGTGAGGCCACACTGCCAAACGGAGTTTGGAGGCAATATCACCTATCTTCTTCCCGCTAGGTCATTTTTGTTGTTTTGACCTATACTAATTTTTTTTCTGGCATTTTCTAATTCTTTAAACTTTTTGCTTTGTATTTATTTAAACTTCTCACAATTGGGGGGCCGAAAACAGTATATATTTAGGTGAAACTTCCCGCAGTTGCAATCTTCATAACCTAACCTCACTTTTTGGTATTGTTGTTTGTTCACATTTTGTCGTTCTGGGAGGGTTGGGACATCGGTCTCAGGGAGGGTTGGGACACGTCATTTCCAAAGTGCTTCTCAAACACAAGAAACTGAAAAACTTTGAAAACTGTGGAAACTTTTCAGTACCATCATATTTAAGGTCCTAAATTCATTAGATTAGTAATTTTAACTATTCTTTTAATTTTTCTAATTTTTTTTAACTTTAAAACTGATTTTTTAATTCATAATTTTTTCCGTAGCTGCTAGCGCCATATTTCTAACCGCGGAGGCAGTTTTTATCAATTATTTAATTTTTTTCTACCATTTTTTGTATTCTTTGAAACTTTTTTACGTTCTGGAAGTGTTTTTTTTTTTAATTAAAGTTGTTTAAAACATTAAAACATTGATAAAATCATTCCATGTCCCAACCCTCACTGAGCCCTGTCCCAACCCATACAGGGTAGTTAGGGATGGGACACTTTTTGAATTTTTAAAAAAATTGCTCTAAAAAATTTAGTTTTTAATATTTTTTCTCCAAATCAAGGCAAAACATTTTTATTGTCAGTCTGAATAATCTCCAATAGCAACTTTTGAAGAAAAAAAAAATTAAGGGACCCATAGACAGGTTTGAAAAAAAGTGTACCATCCCACCCACACTTCCCCTACTCATCGTTATTTTTACAGTTTTTATGCAAGAATCAACTCTTCAATCACCTGTAGCAAAAGTTTGCAAGAGCCCCATTATTGTAGGAGCTGACCTGGCTCAGAGCTCCGATTGCAATAAATGCAACTGCAATTTATGAAATCAATTACTGACTACAAGAATCCTTGAAATCAGTTTTGAAGAAATTAATTTAGATCCTAAGGCATTTTCCTTGGTTTTCTACCTTGAGAAATGAAAAATTTCATTTTCATTTTCGTGCTATGGAGTATGGTGGTTCAGAAAAAGGGCAAGCTTCATGGTAAGCTAGTAATGCGAAGGCGCACAAGCTCATTCCTGTCTGGATCTTCCTTCATTCCGCCAAAGGCGGATCCAGCAATCTGGCAACTGCGGATTCCTCCCATTTGAATGTATGAAAAACAATCGATTCTTGAAAGGCCATGGCCCCCTCAAGAATCGATTGTTTCTCATACGTTCAAATGGAAAGAATGCAGGGTTGCCAAATTGCTGGATCCTTCCATACATTCCACTCTTCTTCCTTTTACTCCTATCTTATCCTTTTACAGGGATTATTCAACAACTGCTACTATTTTATCTCCCTTTCCTCTCTTCTAAGCCCAGTTGTTCGCTTTGAAACAAAAGCATAATGAGACGTAGGAAGTAGTTGAGGCAGCTATGTTCTAGTTCTCCCTTTGAAGAATCAGGTTTCCCAGTTTTTACCGGATGGAAACAGCATAACTTTTTTCTATCACAGCTCAAGGAAACAAAAAACCTAAAAAAAAAAAAAAAACAAAAAAACAAAATTTTAAACTCTTCAAAATGTCACAAGGAGTTTGAAATTTTTGTCATGAATTCCCTTCCGTAAAATTGTTTCAAATTGAAAAAGTGCTGATAAAAAATGGGTTTCGAAAAAAAAATTGAAAAAATTGCTTCCACCCAGAAAAAAAGCTAAGTGCCTCTGACAGTTTGTAGTAGAGATGCTAGCCTTTCATTTAAGTCCAAGATCATGTGATTTTAATTACCTATTCTATTTAAAGATGTGCTATTTCTAGAAAACATATTATTATTATTTTTTTTTTTTTTTATTTCTTACAATGTTAGGGGCTGCAATGCAACTAGCTTCGTAAAAATTTAGACTTCTTCTTTTCCATCAGCTACTTTAAGCTCCAATATACCCCCCTTAACCCCTTATGGGCCACGCCCGAGTATACTCGTTTTTCTAGCTCCTCTAGTCTATTTCACATTGTCTCAGTCTTCATTCCGGATAAACGCCACTATCGATGAAAACGCCACAAGATAAGGTCTCGTCACGCGCCTTCAATTCGTAGGATAGGCAATTCCAATTCCACCGAGTACGAACAGTTCACTACCTAGAAGCGGAGGAGTGGTGTTCTCTTTAGCTAACCTGGTCATAAAAAGGTTAAAGGGAAGGAGCGCCGGGGTCGTGGGTGGGGCAACCCCACCGGGCGCTGCGAAGAAGAAGGGGAACAGAAACAAAACTGCGAACCTATTTGAGTCGTGCTGCCATGGCCGTCAAGCTGGTTAGTACGGTGTCGGTGGTCCTCCAGAATGTGATTGGTTCGAGTCATTCCCTTGATTGCAAAATGGCGAATCAAATGGATTTGCGCGAGCGCGCGCAGTTCAAAACGGTCCTCCGGGTACTAACCAGCTAAGCCAAACTAAGCCTATCCGAGCGACCCATTGTCTCTTAAGTGAGTTTCTCTTCTGTTCCCCGTCATATTCTATGGTATATAGTGGCAAATGGCAATGCACCTTATTTAACTCGGATGGAGCCACCGCGACTCCTCGACTTGACACTTTGACAGCGAGAGAATCTTACAATCAGAGAAAATAGAAAAAGTGCCTTCATTTCGAAGGTTATGCAACTCCAGCGTCTCTACGTGTACGAATAGATTCATTAAGCAACTTGCAAACTTGCATGCAATTAATTGTATGCAACTTCCATACAATTAATTTTCCTTGAAATCTGATTTCGACTGTTGGAATCAGTTTCTTTCTTCCTTACCATACCTACATATTATACCAGCTCAAGCACTATTATGCCAATACTTAACCTAATTTGTGTCGCGAGGCACAGATTTATTAATCATCGCATCTTCTCGTGAGCCTATGACCATAAGCAATTGAACAAGTTTGGCTTATTTCTGAAAAATTGAAGTAATCTACGATAGCTTCCCTCTCGATTTTACAACTCTTTTGTCCTTCTAAAAGGATGAGGACGTCGATTATTTTCTGAGAATTTCCGCATCTGAAATTCCATTGAAAGTAATAATGTTAATGCCCGTTCATTCCATCGATGTCAGCTGATTTCCAAAGCTCAAGCCATTAGTGCATTGTATCCGTCATTTGGGAGAAAAGTTTGGTTAACCCGCTTAGTTTACAGATAAGTTCATTAAAGTAGATTCGGTAGGTTTATTTCCTCGTCAAAATTCATATTCCCGTCAAAACCACTCCTCTCATACTCCTAGACTCGTGGTTTGCCATGCAAGCTACCTTGAGAAAAAGTGCGATTACCAATAGTTAACTGTAATTAATCGTTAGTGTAGTTTTCTTAACAGAATCTCTTCAGCAGCGGTTGTATAGATCCACAAAGGACAGGTGCAACTTGCAGTTTTCGGTGATACTTTCATTCACAATAACGTATTCTGCAAGTATGCACGAGCTAAGAATCACCTCAAAATGGGTCCCTGAAAACATGGGGACCTGAGAAAGAGATGATGAACAAACGTTTGCGTCTAGATGGCTAGCAGAGGTCTCATTCGCCAAGTACTCGCATGCGTCATCGGTAAGTCCGTTTTAAGTCAACCATCAGCATCGAATCGATTTGAAAAAAAAGAACGAGCAATTACTTACCCTAGAGGGACCCTTTAAAACGTAATTTTGAAGACACCACGGAGAATGCAGCCATGTTGGAGAACCCTTTAGAATATGATTTGAAACGAGGTTGCAAGTGTTTTTGGACAGAGAATGACATTGTTTTTTATTTTGGCGGAATTTTCAAGCGATCAAGAAATTGACTCATAACAGAAACAAGCAAAATATATTTTCTCACCTTGATTCGTAAAAAAAAAAAAAAAAAAAAAAAAAAAAAAAAAAAAAAAAAAAAAAAATCTGTGTTCTCATAGCCGCTCCAAAACACTACTTGCACTTTCACATAAAACCAGATGCAATTTAATTAGTTACAATTTTCGGTTTGAGGTTAAAAAAAAAAGAGGCAAGGAAACCGTCATCATGCTGAGATTTTACCCTTTCGGTCGCGGTCTATTTAGAAATTCCTTGATGTCTTATATCTCTAACTCTTTTTTGAGCGGCCTTTTTGCTTTAAGATCTTGCCGATCCCACTCACACCATCCGTTGAATAAAGTTGTAACATTTCATACAAGAAGTAAGTAGTCGTTTAGCCTACCCGTGAAGTTGAGGGCGCACTTGGACTCCTTAGGTCCAAGTTTCGCTACGGTTCGATTTATGACCAGAGTTGACAAAAAATTGATTTATTATTTCCATGAAATTGCTTTCATGGAGCCACGATGAAAGTCTCGGGAACCTCTGTGTGAAATTATTTGCATATTAAACGTTGAATGAAGTCAAACAAATTCTGAAAAACACTTCAAACCTATGCAACTCTGGAAATAAAATCAAGCACCAATGAACTCGCGTTGATGTTTCAGCAAACCAAGGCTTGTTTTTAATCGGTATAAATCTGGGCTGGTCCTCGGCTGTGAATGAAAAACTTCTATCGGGAGAGCTCGGCTTCAAGTATACTCGGGACCAACTCTCGTGGGCTGTGTCTCTGCTCGACTTGGGTACCGTCTTCGCCCCCCTCCCCACCGGATATCTGATGAATAAAGCCGGTCGAAAAATCACCTTCCTCGGCATCGCTTTTCTCTTCTCACTCTCTTGGTTGTTGAAAGTTTTGTCAGTTCACCCAGACTCCCTTTACACCTCACAAATACTGGCTGGTATTAGCAGAGGTAAATACTTCCGAATCAAATAATCTTATTACAATCAATCAATTATTCGGTTATTTGACAAGTACAGGCGTAAATCAAATTCATCGTTTTAAAATTTCCAATTTCATTTTCATTTTTCAACCGCAATTAAATATTCGATTACCTATTTCATTACCCAATATATGTTTGAGATTTTTTGACTCATGAAGAATAAAGGAAAAAATATTCATGTTTATTGGTACCGATAGGCATTTTTCTCAGAAAAATTAAAACGTGCGAAATATGATCTTTGAAAAGTTGGATTCGACTTACGCCTATACATCAGATGACCGACGAATTGCAGTCGATTTTTGGTCGAAAGAAAAAACCAAATCCACCCCCCCCCCCCCACAACTCATATATGTATACCTATAAGTCATCGCAGCATTTTAAGACCCATATTTGTGCACTAAAGAAGTCACCCTGTATAATGATGCAAAAATAACGATCTTGGCGCTTTCAGAAATTCTAAAAGTTTCCTCTGAATTTAAGAACATCAAATGAACGGACTTTAATTCCGATGCCGCAATTCTGGCTCTGATTCAGCCCTGTATCGTTCCTTTTTGGATCATTGACGTATCCCCAGCCCTCGCCAACGGGAGAGGAGGGGCGAACTTGGGATTTTCTCCTCCAGCAACCACCTTTTCTTTTATCTTTCTCTTAACCCCTTGTTCGGCCGACCACCTCCCCCCCCCCTCCCCAGTAACTACCAATGGTTTCGATGCTGTTAACGAGGCAAATTTAATACGACCGTCTGTCCTTGGCTAATCGCATCGTAAACAAACAAGATGATATAAACCATACTGATAACTTACAGAAAAAGTTGGAGTCATCTGTATAGAGTAATTACTTAGTGCCGTTAATCCAGCGACAATTAAACTAATTATCGTGTCTGTTTCTCATCAACAACGATGGGTAGGAACCTTCGAACCTACGCTAAGGTTGACGCCACAGATTTCTGAACACTGTGATCTACTAAAACGGGCTTCTTTAATCTGCCACCCAAGCAGCATCCAAAACCGAAAGATATGAGGTTGAATGAATAGAATCCGCCAGCGGTGGAATTCAGAAGTAACCTTTTGCTGCCCTTGCAATTAAGTGAGAACAAAAGTAACTTTACCAGCGCATCGTTCTTTTGGCACCATTTTACTTTAGAATCAACACTCAAATGCATTTTGGTAGAGGTAGACCCATGCAATATGAACGCCTTCGTTTTATGAGATAACCAATCGTACGTTTGAGCGTTGAAATTGCGTTCGCAAATTTTTGAAGGCGTTTTTTTCCTCTGAAAAGATAGTCCCTCGCTTTCGCTCGACAAAGATGCGAATGGCGTGACGCGACGCGGCGGCGGACGGCGAGGCGCGCACTATGATCTAGCTACGCGCGCCAGCTAGCTAGAAAAAAGTCCCCTAATGCAGTAGCTGCAGTGAAAATTATGGAGGTAGGTTTGTCTAGATTTATTTATCTAGTTTCTAACCAGTCAGTGCAACGAAACATAGGTACGAGTTTCAGTCCGTTTTCCTCCATTTAGTTATTCCTTATTCAACTATACCTTCGAACTTCTAAGGGGCCAGATAAAAATTGCCTATTTCTGAAAAGTATTGTTATTTCTTTTATTATTAATTTTTTTCAGGACAGACCACTCCTTAAAGAAAAAACAGATCAGAAAATGAGTAAATCCATGAATGAATCTGCACTAAGTAATTTAATTAAGAAAACACTGATAAATATTTAATAATATATTTTGGAAAATTCTTGCAGGTATCGGTCTTACAGTTACTCCTATGTACAGCGGAGAGATTGCTGAAACTGGTCTCCATGGAATGCTCAGTACCATTTTTAAGCTGATGTTCTACTCTGGAATGCTGCTCATGATCATAGCCGCTCCGTACATGACATACCATTCGATCAACTACATGGGATTGATTTTCTCCCTGATTTTCTTTTTTTCATTACTGTATATTCCAGACACTCCCTATTTTTACATAGCCACCAAGAGGGAAGGCATGGCCTTCAAATCACTCAAATGGTTGAGGAATCAAGATAAGACGGAAAATGCTTCTGTCTTAAATAAAGAACTGGCAATGATCAAACTGGCCATCGAAAAAGTCATGGGGGAAGACAGCGGCTTTCGAGGACTCTTGACAAAGAAATCTAACCGAACCGCTCTATTCATTGTTCTAGGTGAATTTATCCTTCAAAGAATGATTGGATTGAATACGATTATTGGTTATGGATCTGTTACCTTGCCAAAAGGTATGGGATTTTTGACGCCTCAGAGGGGAATGATACTTTTTGTCTGCGCTCTTTTCCTGTCCAGTGCTCTGATTGCTCTTTTCATTGACAAATTAGGAACTAAACCTCTTTTAATTGTATCTAGTATTGGGTGTGGCCTGTGCACTGGTGTTATTGCTGTGTACTACTTCTTTGATAATCAGCTTGGACAAAGCAACGTTACTTCTCATGTTGCGTGGGTGCCATACCTTTTTTTTGTTCTAGAAGCTTTTGTATTCAGCATTGGCGTAGGCGTAGTTCCAACGGTATATCTTTCGCAGTTGTTTCCAATAAATGTCGTTGGTCAAGCATCAGCTGCGTCAGTAATTGTAGCATCTTTTGTAACGTTTGTCATAAATAAAGCGTATTTTTACGTTGGAATCGAGGTAGGTATTTTCATGATGTATGTATTTTTCTCGTTGAGTGCTTTTGGATGCGCTGTTTTCACTCATTTTTTTGCTATAGAAACACAAAAAAAAGTCAATGTAGCAGTGATAGAGGTAGCCAAATGAAAGACTATGGAGATTCCGCCCTTTCATTTTTTGTTAGTTGTCTAAAACTTGAATTCATCTTTCATGAAGTTGTACATATTTTAAAAAAATACCCACTAGCTTTTGAGATTTTCTGCATGTTTAAAACAATCTTTTTTAGATTCCAGCAGAAACAAAAAATATAATTTTTATTTTGTAGGATTCAAACTTTTTATAAGGATTGAAAGTATGTATGAACCAGTGGTCGCTCGTGCGATTTGGCAAACATGCACTCCATGCAATTTTTCCATTTAAACTTAAGTAAAACAATCAATTCTTAAGGCCTGGAGAATTGATTGCTTTACATTCATTTAAATGACAAAAAACACTGTTGCCAAATTGCACAAGCTGGCACAGGTGGGTACGTACTTTCTCTGTCTTGAGTGTCTTTCAAATCAGTTTGAGTAAACCTGTTCTAGATTTACAGAACTTTTCTTTAAGTAATGGGGTAAATTGATTTTGTCAAGCACAAAATGATCATCTCGAAAAAGGTTACAAGAAATTTTTTTAAACTATTGCTGTAAACAAAAAAAGCCATCTAGCAGACTCCAGGTAGTCCAGGGACCAACAAATGTTCGGTACAGACGGTCCTGCCCCCAGATGATTGGTGAGCACCTAAGGCCATTTAAATACACATGTAAACGTTCATCAGCCAACGTCTTTTGGGGACCGTGTGTACCGAACATTTATAGGTCCCAGGTAGATTATTATTGTTTATCTATTTTTAATATTTAAGTGTATTTGCCTGTACCTAAAAGTATAATAAAAAATGGAAATGCATATCACTCATGTGTATACCCTCTTTAGCTGGATTTTAATGAATGGAAGTTCTACGACTCACTTATTGTAACAATAATAAGCTGAAAGTGAAAGATCAGCACGTAACCTGGAGTACGGATGTCAAGATGTTGTCTGAAACCTTTCCTCAAAATGCTCTTAAATCTCTACACTTCCATTAATTTTTTAGTTGTTATGCATACTTGAAATTTCATGCTTAACATATTTTTTGATGTTTGCAAATGGTTTCAAAGTTTACAAGAAACTATATATTGTTTTTTTGTTTTGTTTTGTTTTTTATTGGTTTTTTTTTTTTTTTTTTTACTGTATCCTGATCAAGATGACTAAATTTTTTTTTCAACACTGCTGTTTGACTGTGTGACAACTTTGAACACCGTGCAAAAAGTTGAATTTTGATTAATTTTTAAATTTGTTTTAAGGGATAATTCAAGAAACAACCCTACACCGCTGCTGCAAAGCAGCCGCTGTTCTAATTATACCTCTATCTTTCTTTCAAATGCATAGATCTTTATTGATTGATTCAGGGGAATGGCTTTCGTAAAAATATTTGCAGAATAAAGAGTCTTTAATTTGTGATAAAGGAGCCCGGAAACCATGGTAGTCATATTTATGGAGAAAATCAAACACTGAAATTTCTCCTTTGAATTTATTGATCCTTTCTCTTCTTTTATGCAGGTTATTGCCTGTAAGTATAATTTGTTGAAAATTTGTTGAGGAACAATGAACATTTCAAGGACTCGAGAAACGAAATTTTTAAACATAGTCGCCAGGAATGCGGTCATTCAAATCGTGAAGAGATCTTTAGATCATAGAGTAGTTTTGTTCTAGAATCAAGCTGACGAAGCGCTCAGCGCGCATTGATGAGAAGGCCGCAGGTTTGAATTAAAACTGGTTGGCGCTTCAAAATAAGAAGCCAACCTTGGCATTCTAAAAGAGGAAGTTTTTGCAAGGAATGAAACAAAAAATGCACTCAACTTATGTTGTAATTTACTTTGCGCATTTCAAAAAATTCTCTTTGGATAAAACGATTATTAACATGCGTTAATTGAAAGACTATGAATTGGAAGTGAGCGAAAATTATCTTTTCAATTTTGTGACGGCAATGTTGGTAAAGCTAAACATTGAGTCTCTATCAGCCAATCACGGAGCCGTTTACTTTGCACTTTTGCTTGCAGTCCATTCCTGCTGGTTCGGATTCCAACGTACCGCTGCCGACATCAGGGGCGGGACTCCGCGGAATGCGGCATTACTGAAATCTTGCGAACAGTTGCGTGCGATGCCGGTTAGGCGTTTTTCGGTTTGTTTGTAGTTCCGTCCGTTGATAATTCCAACTTCCAGCGATCTCTCGCCCATCGTTGGTTGATTAATCCCTCCGTTAGATTTTTTATTGCAGTGATTTAAAGCATTTAGTGAATTTGTGCCTAAAATGAAAGCTGCGCGTGCAAGTAGAAAAAGTTCTGTTCCACCGGAAACTCCTAAAAGTGGAGCCTCATCCTCGCAGGAGAGTGAGAGGCCGAGGAGTCCCTTGAGCCCGGCGAAGTATTCTCGGCGTCAGGAAAAGGCCGATCTGCAAAATCTCAATGATCGTTTGGCGTGCTACATCGATAGAGTGAGAAGGTTGGAATCTGAAAACAATAAGCTGACCACGCAAGTCACCACATACGAAACCAAACTTAACAGAGAAGTAACCGACGTTAAGAAACTCTATGAAGATGAGCTGCATGCTGCAAGATCAGCCCTCGATAAAGAGGCGAAAGATAAAGCCAAACTGGAAATTGACACTAGACGAATGTTCGAAGAGAATGATGTTCTACAGACAACGTAAGTGCCTTCACACTTCTTACAAATTTACTCCAAACTGTTCGACTGATTTGATTTTATCAGCTCGTACTTACTGATAAATGTGTGGGTGGTAAAACAATCCAGACCTCAGAGGAGGTACTCTACGATAGTTTCCTTCCTTTCTTTTTCCGATGCTGTCAATCAGAACTGATTTACGTGACTGACCATCTTCTATTGTCAGATAGAGGTCCGATAATAACAGTCTACATTTGTGAAGCTATTCACTGCCCACAGTTTTAAGTTTACAACCAGTTGCACACTTCTGTTGGGATGCACAGCAGGCTGTAAACACTTATCAGCTCTGTGAACGTAACCCTGCTGAAAGTACCTCTATCCAGCTTTAGTGGAGTAAGTGCCATGTCGCTGTTGCGCTTAGTCTACACTTGCACTTTTGCAGTTTGAGGTTAGTTTCATCGAAAGCAATCGAACTCGAAATTAAAAAATTATTTCCCTGAGCGTTCGTTTTTTACTGCAAATGTATAGCCCTGTAAAATTTGTCTTTGAACAGCTTTCTTGACCCTATAAACTAATTATTATTGTGTGCTTTTGCTTTCGCATCCCTTGTTCAAGCAACCTTGTCAGTGATTTCGTTCATTGAGAACATGGTACATCTTCTGATTTTCATCTGAATTCTTCAACATCAAGCTGTCAAGTGTTTAAAGTATCTTAGGTGTTGATAATCTCAAAGCAAATTAGGTGTAACCGATTAGGATTGAATTAACCGGAACCATGTCTGACGGACTCAGTTTTGTTTGGGTGGCTCTGCTTGTCTTGATGCCCCGACTTCATCACTTGATGTTTCTGAACTAGGTTTAACTTTCTTGAAATTTCTAGTTAGTGTGTCTATAAAAATCAATTGTTTTCTTCTTACAATTGCCTGATAGCTTAAATTTGATGACCAAACTAAGCCAAATTATTGTAACTATCAGATGCATTGCCTTAATTCCACCTGTGATAAAATTTCATGAGAAATAGACTCTCGTTCAACTGTGGGGACAAATACTTCAACACTTCTTTAATTTAATTTTTGCGTTAGAAGTGGTAATGCACCGATTCATTTTGCCATTGCCTCAACCATACACATACTTCTTAAAAATGTTCCAATTTAAAATTTTCTCACTAGCTTGAATTTTAACTTGGTGTCTGCTTCCTGTGAGACCCAACCAAAGAAGCATTGCTACTTAGCATCAAAAATATTTATAAACAATATTTCAGTAACTCCAAAATATTTCTTTGGGTTGTCACGCACGTGTACTTATTTTGTTTGCTGGTCTTTCTTATGTGGGTTAGCAATGTATGTTTTCAAGGGCCTACTTGAGAATGAGATTAGTACAATAAATTGATAAGCAAGTACAATTAGAATTAGGGTAGGTCACAAACAAACAAAGATATTTCTTCATGATTGATTTTAGAAAGCAATTGGGTCAGAGTCTAACAAAAAATTCTCACCTCTTTCATATTTTTCATAGAGTTATTTCATTTAGAGTTTTTGAGAGTTTCTTTTCATCCCTCTTTGATTAGGTTTGTAACACTTATTAGGTGAGTGTGGTCTTTTCAGGCTTGGCTTGTTTTTTTTTGTATGTCAGTAATGCTGGGAACTCTCATCTTAAAAATCTGGCAAGATGGCTCTCACCAATAAAGTAATGTTTTTGTACCTGGAACGAGGTCCTTTCGGTTGAGTGTGGTTTGCTTTTTCCCCTGATTTCGCTCACTTTTTGAACTGCACAATGTACCTACATGGTTTTTGCGTCATCTAACTGTTGTGCAGAGGCTCTTTTAATGTTAGTTCTGATATGGAACTTAGGTTGTCAAAAAGTTAATTGTCAAGGAACTCAAGATTCCAGCAAATTTCTGGATTTGAGGTTAATCTCAGTAAAATACAAGTAGCTGTGGCTGGTAGATTGACTTGTCAGAAGGGTTTGTGGGCTCCGTTCCATTTTGATGGATAATTTGAACCACGTTGACGCTTCACAGCTAAAATGTAGTGTTCAGTTCCGTTGGGTTCTATATAAAAAATTAGTCTAGTGTGTCCGAATCTTATTCAATTCGAGTACTCAGTCAAAAACAGTCAAGTGTTTATGGGTTTTCTTTGCTCTCAACAATTTTTTTCAACCTTTTTCAGTTCTTTCTAATGTTTTTCTTCATAAATTTTCCGAGTTGAATTCCGTGACTTCATGTCAGCAATAGATAGGTGTTTCGGTGGTACACATTTTAAGATGATTCCAGGGGTGATCAGTTCCAAACGTTGGCGCCATAACCAACTGCTTAAGAAGTGAACAGCTTTTGGCCAAAATTGATCAATTTATGCAGAAAGCCCAAAGACTGGAGGGACTAGAAAGCATACTTCAGGAAGATTCCCTGAAATTTCTAAGCTGAACCATTAAATAATAAAGCCAGAATATTGAAAAATAATGATAAAACAAGCCCCAATGAGTTGTGAGGCAGGCGGTTAGTCGCACTCAAACGTGTTAAGTTTACGGAGAAATGCCCTTCCAACCTTACAACTTTAATTCACAACCCATTCTGGGCTTTAAAATTTCTAAAAATATTACACACGTGCCGCCAGCAGCTTGGATTTTACGTTTTTCTTTGTTTTAAATTTAAAATTCCCCAAATATGACTAGTGGTGCTATCCATCCGGATTGAAAGCTGGAAAAGTTTTTCTTGGAATCACCAAAACGGTGTGACAAGTGTCAGTTGGACATGGATACCTATGAGTTGCAACTTACTTTGTTTTCTCCTGCCTTATTGTACGCCTCCTCACCAATTTTGTATTTTTCCTTCCATTCCATGTAAATCTTAAATATTATTGACCTTTTCAGCTAGAAAATTTTATAAATACCCGCCCTGTCTTCCTACGTTTATCGATAACAGTCATGGATTAGGATCTATTAGGATCTCCTAATCGTCCGCTAGAACCAGGTGTCAGGTTCCTCATTGCCTCAATCAGAATCAATTACTTTTCATAGTCTTAAACGGGGAACATACATTGTCGCCAAATTTCACAAACCGAAGCGTTTGATAGTCATTTTGTGAAGCTGTTTATGGTTTATAAAATTCTTTTTCACCTTTTAATCTGTTGCCAAAATATAATACAGACTAGAGCCTGGGCCGTACGAGTCCTTGTCGATGTCGATTACATCATGCGCCGGAAATAGGTCCGGCGATCAATTTTTCTCTATTTTTTCCCCCCGTTTTCTCCTCAGTTTCTTTGGACCCGTTTCACTTCATCGGAAGCATCTACGGGGTGTAAAGTAGGTCAGGTTGTGCGAATGAAGCACAGCGCCCGGTCTCCGTCGCTTCATTATCAAGTTCATTCATGTGCGAACACGGTGGCTGTGTGGTGGGGGGCGGGTGGGCCCCCGCGAACAGCCCGCGTTGCGCCCCCGCTCTGAGCATGTGGCCCTTGGACTCGTTGACTCAACTTTGCCGGCCGGCACAGCATGGTCGGTGGACGGCCGACTGGCTCCACGCGGCCGCGGGTCTTTTCTGTCTATGTTGTCGTTTTGATTTCTTCTTAGAGATTAAAATTCGTCAGGGTCAGTTGGACAGTTGCGAATGGATAACTTTAGACGGCCCATCTCGAAGAAATAGACGCTATAGACTATGGCAGTGCTTCAAAGTTGGGTGCAATCAGACAACGTTAAGTTTTGTTATTTCTGTCCTTTGCCAAAGATCGAATTATTGGGTGTGAAATGATCATGCTAGATTTGATTTTCTGATAGTGATTCTGTAGAAAAACTGAGACGATCCCATGGCGTAAAATACGTAAGGACATTGAGGGAAGTGCGGGTAGGTCTCCAAATTTTTATATTGTAAAAACATACCCCTTTTATTCGATTTTCCATCTCTTTTCGAGTATATTTAAATCGGGGGGAGAGGGGGTTATTATTAGCCACATTCAGGCAACTTTTGATCTGTTGGAAGCAAAAGGCCTCGGAGGAAAGATAGTCTGTGTATTCCTGCGAGAACGTATTTTAAGCGGGAAGTTTATTCGGTGAATGGATGAGGATGGTGAATTGCAACGTCGCCTGTTTGTAGGATTGTAGGATTGTAGGATTGTAAGGGGTCCTTCACTCCTCACTCTCCCTCCCCACTCATTTCTTAGCTTCAGCTTGGTTTTTTTTTTTTTTTTTTTTTTTTTTTTTGTAGGCGTGCTTCTCTCTGTATAGAAATAACTGTGACGTCACTTTACTACTGCGAGTTGCGTGATTCACTGCCGCCGCAGCGCGCGCCAGCGTCAGCTCGGCTGTCATGCCGGGTCTGGCCGGCCGTGGCCAAGTTGGGAGGGAATAAAGCTCGGATAATATCTGCACATTGTTGCTAAAGTAGGCAGAAATCGCTGCGTCTCTTGCGTAATAATGTAACGTCAGGAAAAACATGAAATACATCATGATTACATATTGTTTTTTACTATTTTGCTTCCAACTCATGGTCTCGTTTTAATGCTTAAAACAACTGGGTGGGACTGTTGCCATGGAATGAGCCCTTAAGGGTTATTTCTCGGTAACTAACAGGACTTTTCTCTGATGCCGATGATTGTCGCAGAAATTGCATCACGAAAACGATTAAACCTACCCAACGAACAACGAATGAATATTTCCGTCAAAAGTGTTTGCTGCTGGCAAGTTCAACAATAACAATTGGTAAATTTAATGATACACCGAAATCACTCTGCTTTCGAGGAGTCAAAGGGCCCTTCTATCGTGACGGAATGACTGTAGTCATTTTACCATTCTTCTGTTTTGGCTCTAAAAAAGTTGAATTCTGCCAATAAATCATTGAATGAGCGGTCCATTAATGTAGCATTTGCTAAAAAAAAAAAAAAAAAAAAAAAAAAAAAAAAGCGATTGCCTTTAAGCGATTTTACAATTTTTTTTCTGCTTTCCAAGTTATCATCTTATTGAAAAAAATGGTATCTTTGTGACACCAAAGGAAAATCAGAACATGCAATCGTTAATATCGAGGTGAATTTTTGCATTTAAGGAACTCAGGAAATTTTTTGCAAATATTCGGAAACGTAACCCAAGTTGCCGGCGATGTCAAGCTTTTCGAACGTGACATCTCCTTCAAATTATTCGTCCACCAATAATCAGCGATGAAAGTTTTAGAATTTACTAGGGCGCATTCGCATCTGTTGATTTCTGAGCAAATCTATTTGCTGATTTTCCTTCGAAAGTTTTGATATCTCCAAAAACTTTAAATCAGCGTGAAGTACGTGCTCAGGAAATAAATTAAAAAAAGTATTCTCTCTTGTAACCACTTGAACGGTGCGATCGGTACGTGTTACCATACAAGTAAAATGCGTCTAGTCTTTTGTTTTGCTGGTGTCTTGAGTTGATCGTTGATATTCGCGCGATCTTTGGCAACGATGGGTTACGTTCAGCCTTCCCGTTTCATCTTGATAGTGATGTAGCGTGTAGTGTAAGACCTCGTAAACACATTAGAAATTAACTCCGGCTCCAAATTTTTTGCCGGTTATTTTCTTTTCTTTTTCTTTTTTTAAGTCTCGGTACACCCTTTGCGTCGTTTGTTCATTATTTCGCACATTTGTCGTTTATCTTGACTTTCTTAACGTCTCTATCATCACAGCGTTGCCCATTTTTCGGATCCGCTTGCTGTAACAGCTCGTAAATAATGCACTGTCGTTTTTCTCCCATTGTAACCTATGGGAAAGTATTGATTATTTTGAGGTTCCTTGGAACTATCTAATTGTATGCACTGATTCTTTATACGCTCACATGAAAGAACACAGCAATTTATGAGTCTTGAGTTGTGGTTTTACTCTTTCCGGTCGATTCTCAACCGTCAGATCGCACTACCGCGGTCTGAGACTGCCAAAAAGCGGCCGAAAATCAGAATGTTTTCTCATCAATCTATCAATAATAAACTTTCAAGACTAACTTTAATCACAGAGAACAATTTTAACAAGTAATTTTAACCTATAGTAGTGTCTCAGGAAAGTTTTAAATCGAGCTTAAAATGTCGATAACGGTGATTTTTGGTGCTTTTTTTCCCTCTCTCTCTGATTTCTGCCCCTTTTTTCGATCTCATGGTTGCATCATACTTAATAAACAGAGAATTTCATACATTCAAAGATTACTTATCAATACACGCAGTCACTCACAATCAGTTATAATTCATGATGTCTGCAATCATGTAATCTTCGCCGCAGATCAGTCCTCACTTTGCACGTATGGCGCACTTACACTGTCTCAACACCCGTAGACTGTAGAGACTCTCATGCGCAAAGAGCTTGATTCAAAATGGGGGTTTTTCTCCCCCCCCACCGATTTTCCTGAAACTTTGTATTTTGATAGTACTTGATATAAGTAGTCTTTTTTTTCAAATAAAGTTTTTCCAAAAATAATTAGGTGGGGAGTTACAGTGTTGCAAAGTTGCACCTTTCAAAAATTCATAACTTTCACGTAAATCATCCGATTGAGACGCGGGTTTCACCAAAAGATGCGGATTGTAAAGCACTTTCATTTCATTTAAACGGAATTCAATTTCAATAATTTTTGACTTAGTTATCGTCATTTTTGTGATTTTTAGGCCACTCAAAATCTACTTAAAGTGAAATAAAAAAAAATGGCATTTTTTGATTTTGACCGGGTTGAAATATGTTATTTCTCTTTAAATTCTGCGTAAAATGAGCCCAAGCAGAATGCAGGGCGATCTTTTGTTCCGGAGCTATGCATTTTTTAGTAAGCGAAAAACGAGTTTTTTACGGTACCCTTGAGCGTTCGATACAGAGGCTCAAGTCAAATAAATGGAAACTGTATTTTTTGATTTTGATCAAATTGCAATATGTTATTCCTACTTAAATTCTGCGTAAAATGAGCCCAAGCAGAAAGTGGGGCGATTTTTTGTTGCGGAGCTATGCACGTTTTAGTAAGCGAAAGTCGAGCGTTCTATGGAGAGGCTCAAAGACGTGGGTAGCCCGGGTAGCCTCAACCACTCGACTTTCGCTTACTAAAACGCGCATAGCTCCGCAACAAAAAATCGCCCCAATTTCTGCTTGGGCTCATTTTACGCAGAATTTAAGTAGGAATAACATATTGCAATTTGATCAAAATCAAAAAATACAGTTTCCATTTATTTGACTTGAGCCTCTGTATCGAACGCTCAAGGGTACCGTAAAAAACTCGTTTTTCGCTTACTAAAAAATGCATAGCTCCGGAACAAAAGATCGCCCTGCATTCTGCTTGGGCTCATTTTACGCAGAATTTAAAGAGAAATAACATATTTCAACCCGGTCAAAATCAAAAAATGCCATTTTTTTTTATTTCACTTTAAGTAGATTTTGAGTGGCCTAAAAATCACAAAAATGACGATAACTAAGTCAAAAATTATTGAAATTGAATTCCGTTTAAATGAAATGAAAGTGCTTTACAATCCGCATCTTTTGGTGAAACCCGCGTCTCAATCGGGTGATTTACGCGAAAGTTATGAATTTATGAAAGGCGCAACTTTGCAACACTGTAACTCCCCACCTAATTATTTTTGGAAAAACTTTATTTGAAAAAAAAAAGACTACTTATATCAAGTACTATCAAAATACAAAGTTTCAGGAAAATCGGTGGGGGGGGGGAGAAAAACCCCCCCATTTTGAATCAAGCTCTTTACCACTTGACAGTGGAAAGTGTTGTCAGGTTAACAACCGTTTATTTTCCATTGATGCTTTTGGGGAATGCACTGCTGAGAGCCTGCCTCCATACTAGCGGGGACAAAGATACCTAGCCAGAGAATGCAATACGCGACGCACGTAATACATGTGTAGAATCAAGAATGGCATTCCGTGCATTACTTATTGCATACCCTTGTCAGGTATATGTGTCCTCAATCGTACTTACAGTTGGCAACCCTGTCAATGGAAAGTGCGAGTTTCCGTATCGTATGTAAATCACACACCCCTCTATCGAGATCCATTAACCTGCGGTGGCGGAAGGCAGGACCAGTGAGTTATCGGCTCGCAATCAGTCACCGGATATGACTAATTCTCGACCAGAGACGGGTTCTGGAAATTGTCTTTTTCTTTCTCCGGCCATTGATACGGATAAGTTAGAAAATTATAAAAGAAGGGGATCAGGGCTCACAGAGTGAGTTTACTCCCCACGTCTAAAACTGTGTCCTTTTCTCACTCTTGAAATGGGTCGAGGAGAAAGAGGGAAACAAGACAATTTCTTGGATCCGCCTGTGCTAGGCCTTGTTTGAATCATTCAGGAAGAATAACTCATTTCGATTCTTTAATCGATCATGTTTTTTTTTTTTTTAATTTGGATGGTTTTTGATGTTTTAAAAAAGTATATTTAAAATGACAAATCTTTGTCAACATAATTACCCAGCTCTTCTTTCTATCTTCAAAACAATTTCCTGTTTACCCGTAACGAGAGGCTGCTCGTGCGATTTGACAATCATGCAGCTCTTCCATTTAAACTTAGGTAAACCTATCTATTCCTGACTCTTGAGGAGGCTTATAGCTTCCTAAAGAATCGATTGTTGTAGCTGCGTTGAAATCAGAGACAGTATATAATAGAGAGTAGAGACCACACGATAGATACCATAATATACCTTATCTGCTTTTTTAAAATAGTTTTTTTTTTTTTTTTTTTTTTTTTTTTGTTTTTTTTTTTGTTTTTTTTTTTGTTTTTGTTTTTAAGCGGATTGAGTCAATAGGCTGCGCTTTTGTGTCAATTTATCGAATCAAACTCATAGAAACTGTAGTAGCCAATTGGGATTGGCTCAAGCTGTTTCAATTTCGAAGCGCTGTTATGAAAGCAGGTGGGGACAGCCGGCTAGCTTCGATATGGATCGACGCTAACACATCCCATTGCATTTGTTCAAGCCTCATTGATCCAGTGCTGCCGTTTTGGTTGGGTCCAAAAGTCCGCAAAAAGTCCGAATTTTTTTTGAAATGTCCGCAAAAAAGTCCGCACGAAATATTTGAAAAGTCCGCAAAAAAGTCCGTAAAATTTTTAAATGTTCGCTAAAAAGTCTCCGTGATTTTTCGAGAAAGTACGCATATTGCTAGCCGATGGCCGAGAATGGGTGACAAACACCTGAAAAGTTGGACTTTTTCTCTTTTCCGTCTACTCCCAGCCCGAATACCCCCGTGTTCCCCTGTGTTCCTGGCGGGAAATTTAATTATTTCTTATTTCTTGCAATGGTGTTGCTATTGGTCAAGAGGTCAAATAAAATTATTTAACTCCTTAGAACGTTGTTCAGCTGTCTACTGATGAAATGTATTCATCCTACCTCCAATCCAACTTTTGACTCATTAGAGACACTCTGAAAAGGAATTTCCACACTCATATATTCCATTACTCGTTCAAGCCATGCTTTAGTAGAAAAAATTTAAAAAAATAAAAAGAAAATACTTTTTTACTAGTTACTGGCAAAAAAAAGGCAACATAAAATTTCAAGAATTTGAGCAACCTTATTTTAACGCAGCATGATGCATGTGGAGACGACTGAAATCGGCGAAAATAAATCATAAAAGGCGACGGAGTGAAAAGTGTGTACGATGAACGGCTGTTAGCCGCTTTTTCCTTCCTATTCTTTACCAGATTTTCAGGAAAGTCCGCAAAATGTCCGATAAGTCTCAGAATGTCCTCGAAATGTCCGAATTAAGAAAAGTCCGCGCCAAAGTCCAAAAATCTTCAAAAAGTCCGCAAAACGGCAGCACTGCATTGATGCGCTTTTAAAAAACCAGGTGGGGACAGCCCCCCTTTTGATGAATTTTCTTAGGATTGACGAGGAGCTGAAAAAGGTGGCAGTAATAAGCTGATGACGACGAACGCTCGGGGTTTCGACAGCTCAATCGTGACGACATGGCTGTAAATTTGGAGAGAATCGCTCATCTCTCGTTTATTTACACCTTGCGTTATCACTATTCATTCAAGCGTCATCGGAGGCGTGGCCTAACACTTAACACAGTATTTTTACTAGCAAAGTGTAAAAGCGTGAATGAAATATCCGACCGCGGGTCTCTTTCTCGGAACAGTCGTACCGCAACCGTGTTGTTGCCGAACTTAAATCATTAGATCATGTCCAAATATTCCATGGAAATTATTCTTATATTTCCAATCTCTCTCTCTCCCCCGCTCTTTTTCTCTTTCCAAGTATTATTGAAGATACGATGTGTCCTTTCTCCACCTCTTGATCTTAAGTATCATATTGTTTCAACTTCAAGGGAAGCAATCAGATGTTTGATTTAATTTCAGGTGCCCATAATTCAAGTCAAGCTTTCAGGGTTTCAGCATTATGCATTGAACTGAACTGTGTAATATTTTGGTCATCCGTTGGAACAGTGGTGGCTCGTGCAATGTGGTAACCTTGTTTTCTTGCGATTTAAAACTATGCAAAAGTATCAATATCTTGGGGGTGCAATTGCACCTGAAAATCGATTGTTTTACACAGGATTAAATGAAGAGAATACGTTGTTGCTACATTGCAAGAGTCACTACTGTGTTGGAATCATCGGTGCGGATTGAAAAATGCCACTAAAATATACACAAGACAGCAGCTCTGAATGAAGGTGAAAATACCATGCAGAGCGGTTGAACGATTGACGTAAATGTTACGATTTACTTAGTGTTGAAAAGCGAATAAAAAGCTGAAATTGTCTGCTTATCCGGCTCGGGGGACCAAAAAATGTGCTATTTATTCCTAGGTTTATATGTACGTTTAGACGTGATCCGGTTTTACAGGGGGAAGATGTGTGGAAATGTAAAAGGAATGAAGCAAAAAAAGTTCAATAATTACCATCAGTTTGCGTAAAACAGTAGCGGAGAAAAAGCATAGAAAAACAATTACCAATTAAGTGAGGCAGGCCTAGCGGAAAACCACATTATGGCTCGGATCAGCGGAAACTAGGAGGGAACCAGTCAACTTTATGAATGAAAATGTCTGAAAAAAATATAAGAGGCAACATAGCATTCAAAGTGGAAGAAGGCACATTATTTGAATGGGCCATCGCGCTCGTTTTTAACGCTAGTTTAATTAGAATCTTCAACATTTTTCCGTACCTCCCTGTCCGTAAATCGAGGCTTTGAAAGATAAAATTCCTAACTTGACTTCGAACAAGGCTCGTGCATGCCGCTGCATTTTTTTCAACAAATTCGTTTCTTGAGTGCATATTCGTTTAGAGCCTTTTATACACAGTCAAAAATTTTAGTTCAATCAATCCGTCGTTGGAATTTCTCAACTGCATTCCTGTCACCCGTGATTCAGTTTTGTCAAGTTCTAGGTGTAATTTACTGCCAGATATAATAGGATTGTAGGGAATTATGCTTCCCAACTTTGGCGTTATCCCCCCCCCCCCCCCCCGATGTTGAGCTAATTTACTCGAAGCTTTGAGATTCAACAAGAGTCCAACTTCAGGATTTTCACTAAATATTCTTCAATATGTCCCCCAGCTAATAATCATTATTAAAGCATTTTCAGATCGTGTTAGCTGTAAGACAAGCTTAAGCGAAGTGCTTTAAATAGCTGTAATAGAACGGAAGATGTTGCTCTCAAAGATGGGAAGGTTTCTACTAGGATTTTTTTTTTTTTCAGCCTTGAGCCTCCTTAATTTCAGTTGTGCTTAGTTGGTTGAGCACTGAAAAAAAAAAAAAAAAAAAAAAGTTTAAGTACAGCTGAAGCAGCTTTTTAAAATAGCTTCGCAGAGCAAAAGTCCAAGCTCTACCGCAGCAAGTTGCGTTTGTCTTAAAGCACTACTTCAGTTGAGCCGAAGCAAAAAAAAAAAAGGCTGTTACTCTGAAGAAATAGTGCTTTGGTACACCAGCAACTTTCTCCGAGACTGCTTGAACTTTTGCTCTGCGAAGCTATTTTAAAAGGCTGATTCGGCTGTACATAAACTTTTCTCTCAGTGCAGTTGAAACTTGAAACTTTTTATTGACGTCTTTACGAGAAATAAAATCAATATTCCAGACTGAATGTCAAGAAAGCTAAGGAAACTGGTGAAAAAGACTGATTTTACAGCTCGCCTTAATTCTTTTAATCGCATACGGTTGTAATTTTAATTAAGAATATTCAACACAGCTAAATTTCTCTGATAGAAAAATTTTCATGTCCGGAAAATTTTGCAAGTTTTTCCCTAGTGTACGGCGTACAGTGGGCTAAAACGGCCAATTTGGCGGTCAAGAATGTGAAAGTTTAAATTTGCCCAAAATTTTCCTTTGAAAGTTCCATGACACAATTTTATTTTATACTAACTTGAATCACACGAGACTAGCTAGAAAATGTTCAGTTCACAGAGCGTCTAAAAATTGGTTGAGCTTCAAAATAATGATTATTTAAGGCGACTTTAACTTGCTGATTTTTGACCGCCAAATTGCTCTCTATATACTCACGGTGAGGCGGTCCAAACTCGGAATTTCCTTCCGTCGCGTCGGCTCGAGTCTTTAAAACGGTCCATAAAGCCATTTACCTACTTAAGGCATGACTGTCGTTGCCAAGACTTAAATTCGTTGAGTCCAGCGACTGAAAAAAATCTTAATCGGTCAATTCGGAGAAAGTAACCCACCCATATCAACTCGCGGCAGTGTGTTACACTAAACTACCGCTCATGCATTGATGTCATATCACGGTAAAGCATTAGGATGCAAATCAGCAAGATTAAATGACACCTACACCGCAGCGTTCAATTTTCTGTGCCTAATGCATGAGTAATTGGGTCTTGTTGTGAATCGTATGTCTGGTCTTTGTGCATTGAAAGCGCTGATGATAGCAAGTAGGTATGACCCAAGTCTAGGAAATTAGAAGCACAAACTTAACTGATCGTGTCCATAAATTACTGGTCTGCTCATCAATTTTCGGGAGAATGGCTTGTATTGATTTTCATGAATAATTTTGCTAAACGTAAGTTATTAAGACAGTGGCCGGTGGCGGCTTGTGCAATTCGGCAACAATCGATTGTTTTACATAGAATCATTAGAATCCAATGATGGAAAAACATTGTTGCTAAATTTTACGAACCGCCTTTCCAGTACAATGAGCAGACCTGTCTTAATTTATGGTAATTAGAAACGCATATTTTACGACTCGTCTAAATATTCCTGTTGCAGATTCTTTGAGGACTGGGCTCTGCTTTGATCGTGAGCATAGAGTTTTACACGGTCAAAATTTCCATCAAAATAGGTTCAAAATAACCTCATTTATTCTCTTGTTGCGTCATTGAGAATCATATTCGGTGGTATATTGTTGTACTCGACGGTTATTTCAACATTGTTTCGAAGGTTATTGAAATCCATTTGAAAGCGTTAAACCTTACAATTTCGGCCGAGCAAAGTTTGAACGGCCGCCGCCGGCCGATCGATTGAGCGTATCGATTTCCGAAGTTCGGCAAATCTTACGTTTATTCTGAGAATATATTCTCTTCGAGCTTTCGTAGAGGATCCGTGTGAGCGGTTCTTTTGAAAATACTCAATGCACCTTTCTGATTTTGGTCATTGATTGAACCGCGGCGAAGTTTGGAACCGAATAAATGTTGAGGATTGAGGAATCACCTCTATCGTTTCTGTTCGATAAAAATCTGCATCTTCGTCGACAGATGAGCGATGGCTATGTTGAATGATTCGTTTTCTTGTAACGCTGACGCTGCGCTGTGCTTTCGGTCCTCGCTAGTTTTCGGTGTGTTTGCGTTTGCCACACCTAAACACTCCCCGCCCTTGCAAGTTGTGGCCCGTGCTTCGCTGGCTTCGGCTTTGGCCGTCGCGTCGCACTGTGGATCTGAAGTCGAAAAAAAATTGGCAAAAAATCAGTGCACAGAAGTCATCAAACATTATCATTTATTACCTTTTAAGGTAGATTTAAAAATTTCCAGTGACATTTCTAGGTTTACTTTACAAGTTCAAAGTATTCTCTGTGATTGAAATTGGTCTTGAAAGTTTATGAATGATAAATTATTGATGGAAAGTTTACTTTTCTGTGTTTTAGCCACATTTTGACAATCTCAGACCTTAGTGCGTCACGTTGCCGTCGGCCCCCTTAAGATCTGTTAAGTGTGTGTGTGTGTGTGAATGTGAGTTAGAGTGAGCCATCCGCATCCATGCTTTGGTCTTCGACGTATCCCCACCGTCCCCCCTCTCTCTCTCTCTCGCGCTCTCTCGCTCTCTCGCACTCCTTCAAATTGTTCCCCCTCTTTCATCGTTGGAGTAAATACAGTCAAGAGATGCATGCACGCATTTTGCACGTGTGCGTATGTTCTGCTGAGAATTTTGCACTCCTGCAGGATGGAACATTGCTGAATATGGCGTTATCGAAGCCTGGGGGTTTTTTGTGCACGATTATTTTCATCTCGATCTTCTGTCGCTGGGATGGCCCAGTGGAGGGTTCAACGCTGCATCACACTTATAGCGCTTCTGGTCTAGAAATTTCGAGTGCGCTATTTTTTTTTTTTTTTTTTTGCAGATTTGAAGATTGCATGGAAATATTGCGTCAAGAGGATTCCAGGGTCGATTGGGGCCACATATTGGCACTATGACGTCACTTTGCTCACAAAGTAAACAGTTTTTGGTCAAGGTAAAGATAAATGCTTTAGCCGGCATAGTTTTCTTCAAGGCATTAAAACCGTAGCAAAGCCGATCGATCGTAATCCGAACTACTTAACATAGAAAACTTCCTTTCGTCATCCGTTTGTTTAGGCCTAGCTCAGCTTGTTTACTTTCTCCTACACTTATACACTATCATTCAGCATTCAGCTGTACTCATTGTCCCTTCTTTGCACCGTGCTACATCGTCGGGTCTGAGTTAGACTAAAGAGAGTCAGCACTGTCAGCAGTCAGCTGCACTGTCTGTCGTCAGCATTGGACCATTGCACTTCGTATGTAATAAGAGCCGCCGCGACGCGACGGTGTAGTTCACGGTCAGAGCTAAGTCGGGTCGGGAATCAGACCAGCGTTTCCGGGAGTTCCCGTTTCCCGGTCCCCGAACCACAGTGAGTTGCGTGTAGGCGGGGAGCCAGCCGCGCCGCAGCTTTGGAGTGGAGTAGTATAGTGTGGAGTATCGAGCGGTGTTGCCAGCAATGGCGAAGCGTGCAATATCCGCCAACTTTGCATTCCCGCCACTTAAATCCATACGTAAGGTCCAATTCGTGAGTGTGGGCTGAACACCTAACCTTTCGATCTTTTTCGTAGGTTTAAATGGACAGTTAAAACGTTGACAGATTTGTGATCGATGCTTTCGGGCTTATTTCTCATTTAAATGGTAGTTATGCTTAAAGCTAAAGCTGACAACATTGGTATGACGGTTTGGAGTCAGCGACCAAGCGAGCGATCGGTTTCTTTTGTTGCTGGAAGTCAGCAGCGACGCGACCGACGCATTGGGTTGGTGATAGGGAGAGGGGGTCGATGTTCTCTGCCTCGATCAGCAATGCAGCGTTGCAGCCCCCGCAGGATCAGCAATCTGGATGCGCTTCATTAGTATTCAGCTGTCAGACTCTGGTACAACTTTTTACCAAAGTCTTTCGGCCGTATTTTGTTTCTCAGGAGTATACTTCAATTCAATGGAGACTTCATCTCGGTGTTAGTTCGGAAACGATCGATTCGCGTCTCTCTCCTATCTCCCATCTGTACTCATGCAAAAGTATCGATTATTTGGAGGCTCAATTGAATCGTTTGCGGATTGATTCTTTTCCGTCGGTTTATATCAGTATGTATGTATCGCTACATCGCAATTCGCGAGTCGCTACTGCTGCTTTAAAAAGGTGTAGACATTGAGAAGCGTTTCAAAAAGCCTAGAGTGTATCATCAGGCCAGGTCCGCCAGGTGCGCGCTTCTGCCTACGAATTAGCTCCACGGTTAAATAATGAATTATCCGTAATTTGCTCACCCGAGCACATCTGATGTTTTATGTGACCTTTTTTCGGAAACAGTTACTTTATTTACATTCTCGCTAATAAAATTCAAAATTTACTGTCCTCAACAACTTTTTCTTAATCTCCCTTTAAAACCTCTAAAGTGGTAAGCAGGTATCACTGAAAAAACAAAGTTTAAGTAGAGCCAAAGCAGCCTTTTAAAGTAGCTTCGCAGAGCAAAAGTTCAAGCTGTATACCGGAGAAAGTTGCAGGTGTACCGAAGCACTACTTCTTTAGAGTAACAGCCTCTTTTCTTGCTTTGGCTCTATACCAAAGTAGTGCTTCAGTACAACCGGAACTTGCTCCGGTAGAGCTAAGACTTTTGCTCTGCGAAGCTATTTTAAAAAGCTGCCTCGGTTCTACTTAAACTTTGTTTTTTCAGTGATGGACCAGTTTGAAGACGAGTTTTCAACAAAATCCAGGACCAGTTCTGCATAAGAAAAAAGATTCTTTTTGGACTTTTGGAGTCGTTGGAAGTTTTTTTTTTTTGGGGGGGGGGGGGAGGTGCCGTATAGTTTTTGTCGTAGGAAAAAGATTCTTTTTGGACTTTTGGAGTCGTTGAAGGTTTTTTTTGGGGGGGGGGGGTGCCGTATAGTTTTTGCCGTTTTTATAGTGGCCTGAACAACTGTCAGTCGAGTTTTAGACTGGATGAGTTGTCCTACAACCTAATCGTTGAATCCAGTGTTGAATGTTTCTCTCTCCCGTTCCCAAAGCTGGGATTTAAATGACTGTGCTGTGTGCGGAGAAGTCCAGAGCTGGACTCTGGGAGCTGTGATGAAGGCATTTGAAGCTGTCGCTGGCTCTCGCCCTCCGTTGTCGCGCCTCTCAAGAGAGCAAACCCAACGGCGACGCGACGGCCGCGAAGCTTCATTGAAAGCACTTCACGGCTCACGCACGGGTTCCGAAGCGCCTCCTCCCCCCTACACTATTTACAGCGCGGAGTCATCCTGTCATAAATATATCGCTGCATCTTCGATGCTTCGACTTCGAGACATGGGGGTACTTACGCATACCGTCTACTCGTCGTATATGCCGCGCCGCGCCGCTGAGGCCTGATGCCGAAGTTAAACTCATCCGGATTCATTGCCACGCGGTCTTCTTGTGTTACAGGATTAGCGATCCTTCACGGTTAAGTGTTGGCAGATGTAGAGCTTTACACCGTATGCGTATATCTCCCCTAAGACTCAATGTCAAATATGTGGCTTTTACCCTCAGATCTGGCAACACTGCCATGCACGCGCGCCGCTGTCACTTTGAACGGATCAGCCGCGCTTTCAGTTTTCTCTTATTGAAAGCTTTACTCTTGGTCGATGCTTAACACGTTAGAAAAGTTTTTGGTTTTTTTGTTTTTTGTTTTTTTTTTTTTGTTTTTGTTTTTTCATTTTATTTATGCAATCATAAATTGATCAGATCAAGTCGATTTTTTTTTTTTTTTTTTTTTTATTTTATTTTTTTTTTATACTGATTGTGAGATCTTTTCGGTCTGATCTATGTAAAGAAGTATTTCTGTTTTGTGTGTAAACAAACCAAATGAGAAAGTAAAAATTAAGTCAATCTACTCTCGTCTCGCGTTCCCCTCTCTTCTTCTTCCGCGTTGTTTGGAATCTGGTCACGTTTTATTTGGTTATTTAAGTTCCTGCGAAAGGTCGAATTTAAGGGTGTTGTCTGTGTATCCAATAAGTTTCGATCTTTTCCGTGAGTTTAAATGGATAAAATTCAATGATACTTGATGGCAAGCCCAGCCGCGTCGCAACCTCTTCCTTCTACCGCAATAAATGTCACACTGGCAACACCGCAATGCCCCCTAAGGGAAGGGGGACGTTTTTTTTCAAATCCCTCTCTGTAGTGACGGTATACAGTCGACAGTGGGCAGAAATAACGGATATGGGGGTCAAAAATCGTTGCACCTGTGCTGAAAAGATTACGGACCGTAATATTTCCTGCGTGTATGTATGAATTAATCTACCGCGACCCAAAACTCTGTAATCTTTGTTGCATTAGTGCGATTCTCTGGTGATTAGACTCCATTGATGCCGATCTTTAGTTGCCCTTGCCCGTTCATTTTCAAGGGCATGATTTAAAATTGAAGATTGATCGAGTTTCCCTACACGTCGGACGACAGAGCGCTTCGAATCCTGCGTATATGCGCTCTCAGATTCTCCGATTCGTCGAAACTCGCGATGCATTGTGCTGTATGAAAATGGGCGGAGCTAGCAATTAGGCAACTGTGGATTCTCCCCATTTGAATATATGAGAAACAATCGATTAGAAATTGGGCCGTGGCCCCCTTAAGAATCGATTGTTTCTCATACATTCAAATGGATAGAATCCACAGTTACCAAATTGTTTTCTCCGCTCATGTGTATGAAAGGCGGCTTTAGCTTTCGGCTCATTTGAAGATGGAGTCAAACCCCCTCTCCCCCTCCTTCCTCCCCAATCAAGTCATTTGACCCCAAGTGTGAGGATACATTGACAAACTTGTAAGTACACCGTAATCCATACTATTTTTATGGAAGACGGCTCGAGTCATGTCGCTGACCACCTGGATGCGACTCGACGGTTGGCCAGAAGTGCCCCCACCCCCGCGGCTGATCCAGAAGGTTTTTTTTAGATTTGGAGGATTTCAACTCGCTCAATTTGTAGAGATCATCGAAGGCTTAACGTATTTGATCGGATCATGAACATTTTGATGCGAAGATTACCCAAAATTGTTATTGTTACTTCCAGCTGCATGGCATCGATGCGACACTACAGCTCGTTGGAGCTCAACCGGCAATTGTTGGAATTTTTCTAACATGATTTCTCTTGGTACCTACGAAAAACGAATGCAAAGAAAGTCGACCTCTGGCTTTTCATTGGAGGACGTTTTAAAATCTATGGAATTAGAAAATTTGCCACATTATCGGTGAGCTCCGCCAACACTTCTGAAACCAACTCACCAATACAACTTCTCAACTTCTGAACTTAACTCACTGATAGGAGACCTCCAAACTTCAACAATTAATTAAAAATAATTTGGGTCAATATTTGTGAAAGCCGATTCCACCATAATCTTAAGACCAACTCAGGATACTTCTTTAAGGACCAAAATTTGCTCAAAGATCTTTTATATAAAGTTTCCTGTGGTGAGTTTTATCAGAAGGAAGGAGAAGGAGGGGGCACCTAAGATGGCCTTACTTGAGTGTCTCGTATTACCCAAATGGGCAGTCTGAAGTAAACGTGTTATCAATATACCTATAGCTGGGATAGTCTTACAACAGGTACTGAAAGGTCACTGCACATTGCACATACTCAACTGTACGTAGACCTAGAATCTGTACAGATGTATTTTCAACTCTTGATTTCATGTCAGTATAAGTATCTTGCTGCTCTAAATTATCAGCACCCTGTGCTTCACTCAAAGTACTTACTGTTAGTTTTGGTGGGGACTGTATCAATATTAATCTATCTATTGTCTTTCTGTTAGCTTTATTTTAAGTGTTTCGTTTTATACGTTCTTTCGATTCAAAGTTAATCAGTCGTCGTGATGTTTTTCAGATTGGACAAAAAAACGAAGGATCTTGCTCAAGCTGAAAAAAGTGTGATCTCGCTGGAAGCAAGGTTAAATGACCTAACGAATAAGTTCAATCAAAGCCAAGCTGAAAGGAAGAAATTTGCTGATGAGCTTAGGGTAAATGATCTTTTTAAATATTTCTTTCATTCAAATTTCAACTGGTTTTTTTTTTTTTTTTTTTTTTTTTTTTTTTTTTCCCTCTCTCTAAATTCATCATCTTCAAACAATGAGGTATTATTTAAGAAAGTGTAATTTTTTGAGGGAGTGAGATCGTTATTTTTTAAGTTTTTGTATTTTTCAGACTTCTTGAGTGTTCATATACATATGAGAATGAGGAAGCTCTCGAGGCTCTCTTACTTATCGTTTTTTGTTTGTTTTTTCCATTTAAGAGTAGAAGTATAAAACACTGAGTAACCTTAACTCTCCAAATAGCATTCACCTTTGTAGGGTTAGGGTAATAAGATGTTTTCGCTTAACAGACATATTAATCTAATTTAAAAAAAAATAACCTCTGACTGGTGAGCAAATTGGGTAAATTATTCTTTTACAGTTTGTTTTAACCATTAATTCTTTAGGAATTCAAACATAATACTTGTTAAAATGATGTCCACATTTGAGGCGGGAAAATTTATAACGTTATAAGTGCCATCAGACATTGCAAAGGTTGTGCACTTTTTTCTCTCAGTAGTAAATGATCGGAGGCTCCTAAAGGAACCACCAAAAACTAGGGTAATTATTTCTCTTGAATTGGAAAAAATTTTCAAAGAAAGAAACGCGAGCAGATTGCAATTTCGGTAACTCTAGAAAATATTGAAAAGCTGCACAATCTTTGCAGTGGCGGCTGGTGCAATTTGGCAACAATGGTTTCCCTCCATTTGACTCAATGTAAAATAATCGAATGCTGGTGAAGCGCTGCTTCTTTATCAAATTAATTGTTTTACACAGAATCAAATGGAGGAGATACGTTGTTGCCAAAATGCACGAAGCGCCACTGAATTTTTGTAACTTTTGTTGACACATCATGAACACATTTTTTCCTCATTTGTCAATATGGTGTGCTGTAAATGAGGCTTGCTGTTTACATCTGCTAAACACAAATTTTATGAATAAACTATTGAATTAATAAATTAATTTATTTTTAAACATGATAAATTCTGTAAATTGCAGGAATGCACATCGATCTGTGTTCAGAATTGATTCTAACATCAACATTGCAATGCTGTTCTAATTAGCAATTGCTGAATCGTCAGTTATTGCCTCAGTGGCAAAAATTTGAATTTTCGAAATTCATGAAGTACAGATTTCAGTTTTAAGTGAAATGTTAGAATTGATTTTGTCATTGCTGATGTCTTCTACGGAATGATGGGTTGATGAACAAGAAATGGAGCAAACTTGATGTTCTAGCATTTGTTGTTAAATTACTTTCTCTCTATCCAAGGGGCTTAATAAAAGGGAGGATAAGTGCGTTATATTTGCTCTTGAGCTCTTTGTTT
This sequence comes from Trialeurodes vaporariorum, assembly GCA_011764245.1. Taxonomy (NCBI): domain Eukaryota; kingdom Metazoa; phylum Arthropoda; class Insecta; order Hemiptera; family Aleyrodidae; genus Trialeurodes; species Trialeurodes vaporariorum. The sequence continues at coordinate 19,152,337 of VMOF01000369.1, read as the reverse complement.
CATTCTTTTGCAACGAACATGAAAGGATGAAGCCTGTTTCATGAAGTAAAATGTTGAAAGTTTTGTCCCATTTTCTCTCTTGTTCCATTTTTCCTATGTTCCTCTCCGTTGTTTCCATTGTTTGTACTCTTCTCTTTTTAATCTGCAAATTCTTTTTATTTTTTTTACAGAATGCCGAGAAAGAGCGCGATAAACTCAAGAGACAGCTTGTTGAAGTTCGAGAGAACTTGCAAAGCGAAATGTTGGCCCGAGTGGATGTGGAGAACAAGTTATTAACTGCACAGGAAGATTTTGTCTTGAAAGAACAGGTTCGTACTCCATCATCATGGTTGCTCATAATTTGCTACAGTTCAGCTTCTTGTTTTATTTTCTTTGGGAATAGTCTCTATGAATAGACAGTTTTATTGCAAAGTCAACGGTTAGCCAACATTACTCACTTCATTCAACTTCCGCAGTCTTGCCGCTAGGAGCGCAGAACTGTAAGCATAAGTGCTGTTGCCTAGCAACTTTCATGAAATTGATTATAGGATTGATGCTTTCAAACCCAATGCCCTAGATGCTTTCAAGATTTTTGTTATTACTATAAAATCAAAACTGCTCAATATTGTAGTTGTAGTCATAGTTTCATAGTAGTGCTTTTAACGGAGAGGTCTACGCTCATATGTATAGTAGATATGATAAAATTTTCTTGAAGCATAGGTGTAGAGCTTGTTGGGTAGAAGTGCAGGCAAACCTCGACCAATAATCTCAAGAATCTTTCCAACGTTATTTCTCATATTGTATTCAGGAAATGAATGAAAATGAATTTGAGTTTTGAATTTAGAATTGTCATTTAAGCCTGCTTTCTGAAACCAGCTCTAACAGGTTGACCATACATAGTATGAATAAAGGATCAAAAATAAATAAATAGTTACATGAATAGGTAATTGATTAAATTAATACATTCAATTTAATAAATAAATATAATTTAAATAAATTCAATTTTGAAAAACATGAAGCAAATAGAAGTTTGGTGGCTGATGATTTTGTAGTCTTTTGACAGATGCAAGTTTAGAGTTGTCGCTGGTCCTTAAATCCTCAGCAACTTTATTTATCTTCGTGGTTGTAGAAGTTTAAGTTAAGTAATCACTCTGGATTGATTCTGGTTGTATCCAGCTACGTATATGTACTAGTTTTGCTTTCCCAATCCTTCAGGCTAATGCAAAGTCAATGCTTTATCTTTGAACCTAGTTTGAATCAAAGAATTAAATTTACTGAGGAGACATTCAAGTTTATAATGGCCCTAATGATACGCTAGCTCTTTCAAGAGTTGGTGGGTTTTTGTCCATTCGTCAAAAATGCTTGAGAAATTTGTTTGAATTCTAATTCTGTTATTAATTTTTTTTTCTTTCTGTTTTTCAGATATTTGAAAGAAGATTACAAGAAACTCAAATTCAGCGGAAGACAGAAATCACGGAAATCGATGGCAGATTAAATCAAGAATACGAAGAAAAACTTTTACATGCTTTACAAAATATTAGAGCCCAATATGAAGCAGACCTTAAGAAAAATAAAGATGAAGTCAGACAGTATGAAGAAAAAGTGAGTAAAAATTCTTTTCCGTAGAAATCTTTCTGTAACAGGTTTTTTTGGAGCCAATCAGGGTGTCTCATGTCAGAAAAAACCTGGAAAATCAGGGAATGTTAGGGAAGTAAAATTTGCCTGGGAAAAAAAATCAGGGAGTTGTTATTTCTCTCACAATTCACTAAAAATATGATTTTATCATTGAATGTCAGGGAATTCGGTCAAAAAAGTCAAAAACCCAAATATTACCATTTTCTCTTTTAATCCACGAAAAATATGATTTTTCATTGAATCTGAAAAGAAGTTCTTTGTTTTCGCCTCACCTCTCCATGTCTGAAAAATTGTCTTGCTATTAGAACCATTTAATAAATTTTTAATGCAATTTTTGACTTGTTATCGCTTCTTCTGTTCCTCAAAAATCCGGGCAATCGTCTTGAACTGTGCAAGAAAATTGATGAAATGCCAGGGAATTTGGAAGTCAGAAAAAGACAGGGATTGCCAGGAAATTTCGAAATTGAACTGTACTAGACATCCTACGATTGATCAAAATGAAAGATTTGTCGTCAAAGCTTCTGATTTTCTTTATATTGAGGAACAGTGGCGTACGCAGGATTCTTCTTGGGAGGGGCTCGCACTGATAAGCGTTTGACTGAAAATTATTCCCCCCTTCCCCTCCACTCCCAAAACTCGGAGGTGGGGGGGGGGGGCTTTAGCCCCTTTAGCCCCCCCGCGTACACCACTGTTGGAATATTGTAATTCTTGTTACACTCTCTTGCCAAAGAATTGGCTAGTTACTAGAGGGCGTTTCACAAAAGTTGGCCGATGACAGATGAGTTTGTTTACTGTGCAGAAACAAGTTTGCGTTTTTGCGCCTGTTCAAGAGCGCGCACACATCTTTGCGCAAGGAGCCACTTGGTCTGTCATCGGCCTTCTTTCGTAAAATGAGCATAGATGAGTGTTGTAGCGTTCACTTCAAGCAGTGATGGAAACCGTAACTGAAAACCGAATTGAACCGGTCGTTTTCCACGAACCGTAATGTGAACCGGAACCAAAATTCTGAAGAATCCGCAAACCAGAATCGAACCGAAAACCGTAATGAAACAACCTAAAACTGAAATGGTAAACGGTTCAATTTCGGTTGGTCAAACCTCGAACCGAAATTGAACCGAAACAGTTTTTGAGGGTTTAAACAGCTGTTCTTACTAAACAGCCTGTTGGATTTTCGTTAGATGCTAGATAACGCCCTCATTGTGACCCTTCAAAATCCATATATTTCCTAAAAATTGCCTGTGATTAAATTTACAAAGTAAAAAAGTGAAAAAATCTGAAACTTTTCAGACAAAATCCAATTTCGGTTCAACTACGGTTCATAGATTGAACCGAAACTGAACCAAATTTTAACTGTCTTTTCACAGTTGAACCAAACCGAAACCGAATTTATGCGCCACTAGTCGAACCGAACCGTAATTGAACCGAAATGTCATATGGTAATGCAAACCGGTTCAGAACCGGTTTATAAATTCAATTTCGGTTTCCACCACTGACTTCAAGTTTATATATTTTATTTATTACTTTTTTTCCTGAGTAATCTGAAGGGAAGCAGGGCAATGAAAGAATGTCCTAACTCTCATCTGAGTACCATCATGACCCTGGTTTTATCTATGCAAAGTGGAAAAACGTGAAATCAACATTTTTCGGACTCTTCGGAGCAAAATCATTACTATCTGTTTATGCAACTATGCAAATCCGCAGAATTGCATGAAAATTGCTGTGGAAATTGTTGTGAAATTCAACAGTCCTCTATAATCTAGTGTGGTTGCATGTAAAACTTTCTTCCTTTCTTCTAGAGACGCAGAACAAATTTCATTTTATCAAACTGTACATCCCTCTGAAACATGCCTTATTTTTAAAAAAGATCCGAAAATTCTGAAAAAACAACAGTAAGTTGATGTTTACCTTGAGAAATATGAAAAATGTGCTCTCATGTAACATCAAGATCAGCCTGTATTAACCTCGAAATCAGTAAAAAATATCAAAATTTGGATGAAATAACATCAAAATTTCCTACCTACGCTTAAAGTAGTTGAGCACCTAAAAATTTGGTGTTTTACGTGAAACTACCGTATCAACTTCTACATGGTTGAATGACGTACATTTCTTACTCTAAGCAACTTTACGATGAAAGTTGTTCTAACCTGATTGCCGTATGTGCTAAAAATGATTGTCTCCATGAAGGAAAAGTACATAGGCACTTACCGTGTTCTCTTAAAAGTGGGTCTATAAATGATTAATATATCTTCTCTCTTTTGGTAGTTAGCTCATAATGTTTCTTAATTGTTTTGTCATTTCAGTTGAATCGTAATGCAGAGGTCAGCTCTAAAACCAACGATGAATTAAGACAACTTAGAACCAGCTCAGAATTTATCAAATCTAAACTCAGAGAATATGAAGCAAATAACGACCTGTTGAAGGTAAGTTTTTAATTTAGACTAGAGGCCACTCCGCGTCCCACCCCCTGACAGGTGTTCTGTGCCTACATTACGGCGCTGCGTGCTGTAAGAATAAAAATAGTTTGGATAACAATTGCCAAGTCAAAATAAAAAGGAGTTGAACGCGAAATATATTTTATTATGGGTATTATAAAATGTATGATTTCCTCTCACTATCTGGCAACACTGGGCAGGGTGTCGGAGCCAACGAACTAGAATGACTAGAATGGCCGACATGGAGTTTCGTTGAAGCCTCCGACCTAACCTCACTTTCCGGGCTAGAGGGGCAAAACATTGGATTCTTCATAAGACCCTGTGCTAGAAGGGCGAAAGTTTTCGGTTGTTTTTAGCTCGTAAAAATCGAATTTTTGAAGGCTGGTCAACTTTTTGTGAAGTAGGAAGGTCGGTTACCGTAAAAATGCAGGAAAACACCGGTTTTTTCTAATTTTTTCTAGTTTTAATGAAGTTTACAAGTGAGTGTTGTCACCCCAGCCGGTACTGGCATTGGCATCTAAACAGTGTCTCAATTGCGTGATTTCTGATCTTTCTGCGAGCTTTTCTTGTTAGAAATGATCCTTTCTTCATTCCCCCAGTGTTTTAAAGCCATTGTTTGATATTTGAGAGTGCTAAATGCTTTAAAAGTTTCATCGCGTTCTACTGAAGTCTTACCTGACTGGTGCAGGCACTGACTGGATTCTAAGCTGTTACTGGGATTTTCAACCATTCTGTGTCAGAATTTCTAGCATGATTATAGTAGAGAATTTAAAGCCACTCTTCTGTGTAGTTTGAATCATCTCAAAGCCTTAATGCCCTTGATTGACATCGGAACTGGAAGATAGGTTGGGGAATTGGTCTCTCCGTCTCTTGTGCGCACAGTTACTTCCAGGCAGTAAACAAAACCAACTTATTCTTTTAGTTAAGTGTACCAACTGATGAAAGTTCAAATTTTGAGTCTGATTTACTGTAAGTGGTAATCTTTATGCCAAGATTATCATTTGCGCAACTCAGTCCAAATTTAAATTCATCGATGGAACTCAGATCAGCGGAAATTTTTTTTGGATTACTTTTACCAATCTTTTACTGCAAGTATGCTTTTTGAAGTAAAATTTTATTTCTTTTTCTGTTTTTCACAGAACCACTACTGTACTTGAACGAATCATTGTATGATAGGGAAAATTTGTTTATTCATAAAAACTGATGGAATGAGCTACTGGTGGGGTATTTTTAAAATGGTCTAAGGGTCTAATGTTTTCTGACTGGGCCTGTGCAGCTACCGGGTGCTTATAATAGTGACCAACTCTGCGGACAAACTATTAAAACTGATTATTTGTTCATTCCGATTCAATGGAACTCTTGAACTGTTATGGCTACCCGCAGTGAAGAAAATGTTGAGTTCCTCATCTTTTTTGAAGAAAATTAGCGGAAGGAGCACACGCATCACATGCAGTTTTTTGTTTGAGGCTTGATTACTTGTTGCTTTTGGAGAAGGAACCCTTTTCCTATCTTTGCTTAAGAACATAGCATGGATTTCTTGAGGGCAAAAGATTCTCCCCCCAATAAAAATATATAGTGAGCGTAGGTAGAGCTCGTTTCACAAAAGAAGGCAGACGACAAATCATGCGGCTTGCTGCGCAAAGATGTGTTTGCATTCCTGCACATGCTCAAAAAAGCAAAATCGTTTCTGCGCAGTAAACAAACCAAACTGTTATCGGCCCAAAACTCGTGAAACAACCTCTACAGAGGTAACAATATTTAAAAAATTTTGGAAGGAAAAAAGAACGTACACATCAAATTATTGGGCAAGACCTGGTAACCTAACTTCTGTGCAGTACAAAAAGGTGTCGGTTTGGTGGCCCTGAAAATGAAAAAAATTTAGCTAAGAAGCTGAAATCCATGGTACCAAGTGTTTATAACACTTTGAGTAAATTCATACTAAAAGTGTAGGATTCCGATCGGGTTTTTAATCATTATATATTATTGTTTCAATCATCAACAGCTCCAAAACTGATCACACCAGATAACTACAGTTAACCTGAGTCCATTATGAAATGATGATTTGTGACCACCCCTTCCCGGGTTTAAATTTATACCTTTTTCCGTAAACATAGCGCACAAAGGGAACGAAAGGTAGAGAAAGTAGATTGAAGCAAGGAAATAAGAAGTTCTAAGAAAACAGAAAAAATAAAATTTCACTTCAAAGAGCATACCTGCAGTAAAAGATTGGTAAAATAATCCAAAAAAAATTGCCGCTGATCTGAGTTCCATCGATGAATTAACTTCGGACTGAGTTGCGCAAATGATAATCTTGGCATAAAGATTACCACTTACAGTAAAACAGACTCAAAATTTGAACTTACATCAGTTGGTACACTTAACTAAAAGAGATAAGTTGGTTTTGTTTACTGCCCGGAAGTAACTGTGCGCACAAAAGACGGAGAGACCAATTCCGCAACCTATCTTCCGAGTTCCGATGTCAATCAAGGGCATTAAGGTTTTGAGATGATTCAAACTACACAGAAGAGTGGCTTTAAATATCTCTCACTATAATCATGCTAGAAATTCTGACACAGAACTGGTTGAATATCCCAGTAACAGCTTAGAATCCAGTCAGTGCCTGCACCAGTCAGGTAAGACTTCAGTAGAACGCGATGAAACTTTTAAAGCATTTAGCACTCTCAAATATCAAACAATGGCTTTAATAACACGGGGGAAATGAAGAAAGGATCATTTCTAACAAGAAAAGCTCGCAGAAAGATCAGAAATCACGCAATTGAGACACTGTTTAGATGCCAATGCCAGTACCGGCTGGGGTGACAACACTCACTTGTAAACTTCATTAAAACTAGAAAAAATTAGAAAAAACCGGTGTTTTCCTGCATTTTTACGGTAACCGACCTTCCTACTTCACGAAAAGTTGACCAGCCTTCAAAAATTCGATTTTTACGAGCTAAAAACAACCGAAAACTTTCGCCCTTCTAGCACAGGGTCTTATGAAGAATCCAATGTTTTGCCCTTCTAGCCCGGAAAGTGAGGTTAGGTCGGAGGCTTCAAGCTTCCCCGTGTAAAAGCGCTGTGTCGGCCATTCTAGTCATTCTAGTTCGTTGGTCGGAGCTCATCAGTGACCAGTTTGAAGTCAGCGAGGTGGGGGGTAGATTCAAGGGTTAGTTGCGCTGATTGAGCTGGCGGAGAAGTGAGGAGGCTCTCCCGTACCTCTTGGCTCATTTATCCCCCGTCGCACGGTAGAGCAAGTCAATCGGAGGGGTCGGACATGGAATATTTGACAAAAAATGCAAATTTGAATGTTTTTACCGTCAAAACACAAACCATGATGGGTGATTCTTGTAGAAAATTTTACAATTAAACCAACGGAACCATTTTCAAACTTATACGCAGCATATTAACAAAGATACACGCTTTTAAAGTAGCCACGCCCTATCCAACGTCTTCCATAGACTCGCTCCACTGTGTGTCGCCACATCAGCGATTAGTCAAGGCACTCTCTGGCGCGCACAAAAAAATGCCAAAAAATTAACAAATCTGAAGAGAGAATTGGGAGAATCTACAGGTTTGGAAGAACCAACTCTTACATTCCACATTCTACATTCTAAAGTAAGAAATCTTTGTTTGTTATTTTCAGCCATTCTCACAGCCTCAATGTCATGAAAGTAACTACAGAGTGATCCAAAAGTCGAAGGATCCCCCTAATATTTTTTGAATGGCTTCTGTCATAATTGAATAAAATTTTGCTGGTGGTCTTACATGAATATGAACTACTGTAGTACTTGATAAAGTTTGAGATTACTTGAGAACTTGATAAAGTTTGAGTCATCATTTGTGTCCCAATTTTTATAATGGGATGATTTCATGACAACATGGAACTATCGAAAAGTATCATGGAAAATCAGGGAAAAATCAGATCATTCGAAAGTTTAAACTGCATCACGTATCAATCAGTCTATATCTCTTTTTATGTGTAAATCCATTTATTTTGCTCTTTAGAGACGAGTTGCTGATTTGGAGAACTTGTTGGAGTCGGAAAGAAACAACTATCTGACCGAATTTGGAAAAAAGGAAGACGAAGCAATAAAGCTGCGGAAAGATATGGCAGCTCAGTTGCAGGAATATCAAGACCTAATGGAATGCAAAGTTGCATTAGATTTAGAAATCGCTGCCTATCGTAAATTGCTGGAAGGGGAAGAATCAAGGTATTTATCATGATATCACCTGTTTATTTTGATCAATCATAGATGTCTGAGGGAAAGACTTGGTTCCGAGCTATTTGCATCGCCAAGGTTCCGATGCTGGCAGCTCTAGGTCTACTTTTAACCCTTTCAGTAAAACGCCCGAGTTATTTGTATTTGTAACACGACCTTTCATTGACAAAGATAGCAATTCTAAGTTATTAAAATTTACAAAACAATATTTCATCTAGCACCTACAATTGCTGGAATAGGCAGAAAAAACACCTTGGAGTCCGTATATCTAACTACCCACTAAATTGGAGGAAGTTTCAGCTTTCATTTCCTCTGGTAACCTAAACCTGGTACGTGGTAGTAAAAGGGTTAAGACTGCCTGTTTGTGTTGCAAGTGGATGTTCTTGTTCAGTAGGCGAATTCCATGCAAAATCTTTATCATGGGTGTCTCTGTGGTGTCTTCAAAGTTGTTTTCCAGAAGGTCTTCCTATTATTATAGCTATGGTTGTATGCCGTGTAAAAATAAGATGTTTGATTTTCAGAGCTTCTCAATTTATCAAATTTTTCTGCCTGTTTGCTGAAACCCGGCAAATCATCCTAAAGGTGTCAGGTGCCACATTGACAGTTCTCCCATTCAAAATATACTAGAGAAGTGTTGTTTTTATATCTGTTACGGGCAAATCCCGACGGCTGAGCAAATCGCGATTCGCCCAGTTTTTTGGGCTAAATTCTATTTTGCCCAGAAAGGGTGGGCAAATTGCAATTTGCCCGGGCGAATCACGATCTGCCCGAGCAAAATGCGATGTGCCCGCTGTTTCTGGGCAGACCGAAATACAATTTGCCCAACATGTAAACTGGGCGAATCGGCAACTTGAACTTCGCGATGTATTTAGGGCTTTGGGCATTGCTTATGAATACTTTGCGCGGTATCAAAACAATGGTCTCGAATCATCCTCTTTCAGTATCATTGAAGGACTCTGATAACGTTTGAGGTCGCAGTTGTTTTGGAGTATCAGAAAGCAGATTTATTGTTGATCAACGGCCGATACTTGCTTCAAAATCAGTACTCACTTGGTCGCTTCGTCCAGGTCCAAACAAATTCCAGCCTTTATAGCGGTATCAAGTACAGGCCTTTTGAAGTTCTTCTCGGCAGAAAAATCACCGGCAGGATTAAAATCGCTTAACCTCCCCAATGAATTTTATGAAGAAACTAGCCGTCCCATAGGTGCCCTTCAGGCACCTTCCACGTCTAGTATTCTAGGGGTATAGATTTGAGTTTCAAAGAATCCCCTTCTTTTTGCAGGCGCACCTATTTGTTGAACAGGATTGCCGAAACGAGCGCTTAACAAATCCTTGGCCGCCAAAATTTAATAAAATCTGCTTAAAGACCGGAGTGAGATTTGATTTAGTGGTACGTCTTCGGCGATCAGACATGTCTCTTTGCATACTTTGAATTGGTTTCTACTGTGCAAACTCACAAAAACACCAATTTTAGTTCCCAATTTGTACATTTTATTTTCGTTAATTCCTAAGGTTACGGCGATTGTATTTCAACCGTTAGCTTTTGCTAGATCAACGTCGGGCCATTGGACCGTTACGCAAGTACCGGGAGTAACTTCCTCAAATTTTGCTTTTTTTGATCCGCACAAGAGTTGCTGCGGTTTCTGAATCAGAGTGCGAGGAAGAATGAGGAGATAGTACCTCTGAACTGTTGATTCGGAAAATGGTGGAAGGAATCTAGGGATGTCTGAAACTTCCACACCTAATAATCTATACCTAGATGCGGAAGATGCCCGAAGGGCACCTATGGGACGGCTAGTTTCATAAAATTCATTGGGGAGGTTAAGCGATTTTAATCCTGCCAGTGATTTTTCTGCCGAGAAGAACTTCAAAAGGCGTTTACTTGATACCACTATGAAGGCTGGAATTTGTTTGGACCTGGACGAAGCGACCAAGCAAGTACTGAATATGAAGCGAGTATCGGCCGTTGATCAACAATAAATCTGCTTTCTGATACTCCAAAACAATTGCGACCTCAAACGTTATCAGAGTCCTTCAATGATACTGAAAGAGGATGATTCAAGACCGTTGTTTTGATACCGCGCAAAGTATTCATAAGCAATGCCCAAAGCCCTAAATACATCGCGAAGTTCAAGTTGCCGATTTGTCCAGTTTACATGTTGGGCAAATTGTATTTCGGTCTGCCCAGAAACAGCGGGCACATCGCATTTTGCTCGGGTAGATTGCGATTCCCCCGGGCAAATCGCAATTTGCCCAGCCTTTCTGGGCAAAATAGCATTTTTGCCTAAAAAACTGGGCGAATCGCGATGTGCTCAGCCGTCGGGATTTGCCCGTAACATATCCATCCCTCAATCCCACTGTAACAAATGTGTTGTAATGGGTCACAAAGCTACTTAAGATGTAGGTGGTATTATTTCGAGCGTTGTACTATCAATGTATTAAAGATTGTCGCGAGATTTTCACGAGGTAAGTTTCGCTTTGAAATTTGAAAAATCTGTTTGAGCCCCCCAAATGCCCTCCTAGGGACTGTCAGGTACTTTTGAAGTATCAGAAATGAAAATTTTGGGGTCAATTCCCTACCTGACTTTTTTGTTCCAAATAATTTGGTTCAGTCGTTTTCGAGAAAAATGCCTTATCTGGGTGGTTTGGGGTACACCCTGCACTATATTTCCATCAAGGGACTCAAAGCGACTACTGGTGCAGTTATGCGTGTGAGTGTGGGACTGATCTGCTACGGCTCTCCCACCCAGAGACAAATAGCGACCCAGCACACCGTATTCTTCCCGTGTTAGAAAAGTGAAGCAAGTTTAGTGGTCACAGTTTTGTTCGAGAGTCACCGGCTGCAACGATAAACAGTCGCCTACTGTTGAGTGGTGAGCTCAACAAAAGGCTGTGATTGGTCCGCGGTCCCGGAAATAGAAACAGGTTTTGCTTGGCGAATGCTAACCACGCGCTCATCAGTCAACAGTAGGCGTCTGTTGGCTGTTTTTTTGATGAGTTCCGACGAAAATTGAGCCAAAACAGTGGACAGCTGTCGCAAGCTTTGTGCTGAGTCTCTATTAGTCTTTGCTCCCTCCCCACCCGCCTTGGCCTCTCGCCTGCAAGGTGTGCGGAGTATGAAGAGTGGCCGAACCAGAACCTTGAAGGCTCATGAAAATCTCGTGACAATCCTTAATTTGTCAATAGTACAGTCAATATCTTATGCTGATTAACTCTCAATAACTTTTAAAGATGAAAAATCATTCTACTTTATGTTACTTCTTACTGTTCGATAATTCTTGTTCATCATTTGTCTTATGAAATTTGTTTGCTTTCCTTTGCCTACAGGTTAAACATCACACCTGTGCAATCACCTCAAGTTGGTCAGAGCTCCTGGTTTCAGTCGTATGTAGCGCCCTCAGCAAAAGGTAAAAGGAAGCGAACCTTTTTAGAAGAATCTGATGAGAGCGCAAGTTCCGGCTACAGTATCAAAAGTAGCGCCAAAAGTGATATTGAAATCACGGAAGTTGACTCTGAAGGAAGATACATCAAGTTACTCAACAAAGGTGACAAAGTGAGTCTTCGGCATTATTAACCCATTGACATATAATGACGAGTCTGAATTGTCCAGGCATAAACATGCACAGATGAGTCTCACTCGTCCAGTTACTAAGCAACCTATAACGTTGTAGCTCTTCATTTCTCGGGAGATAGCGCCATGGGCATTGATCACGGGGTAATTAGAGACATGGTGACCAACATTTTACAGTTTTTTCTTTCTTCTTACATTGGTATATCTGATTTAATTTATGTAGTTGATAATGAAACAAGGTATAAGGCTCTGAAATGCCCCTCCATTTTACCATTTTATTTATTTTCAGCCTTTATCCTCACAAGGTTATATTAGCATCATGTACAGTTAAAAAGAAAAACCAACCCCTTTTTTCTCGACCTGTAAAATTTGAGGTGCGAGTTGTATACCAGTAGAGATAGTCTGTTCTGTGGCACGTAAGCGTTTGCCCTCAATTTGTCAATGTTAGCAATTACTTTCTCTCTAACGTCACCTTTTAATTTTTTTTTCCAGGACTTCAGTCTAGGCGGATGGTCAATTTCTCACTCTCCCGTTGGTCAAGAACCAGTTACGTTTAAATTCCATCGAACTGTCAAAGTGGAACCTCAGGCAACCGTGACTGTTTGGTCCTCTGATTCGAATAAAGCTCACGAACCTCCCGTCAATATTGTCATGAAGAATTCAAAATGGACGGTTGGTAATGAAATGAAGACAACTCTCACGAACCCCAGTGGCGAGGTATTCCGCTTATTTCAATCCTATTTCCTTTATTTTTTTGATTTTTTTAGAATTTGATACCTTAGATTAAAAATAAATGATTAAGGAGGTACGTCTATAAAAACTATAAATAAAACAAGGGTTCTTGTCAAAGCTTATCTAAACAAGTGTGTTCTAATTCTTGGCTCTTCACTTCGTAATTGTACCTTCCCAAAGTGCCAAGCTCTAAGAAGTAGCCATTTTCAGACGTCCGAGACAGAGGTCTATCATCCCTGAAAAAATGAAATTTTTGAAAGGGAGTCCTCTACTTTCGGGAGCTGGATCAACCTTTTTCTAGCCAACAGATCCAATAAATTACGGGTCTGTATTTGACAAACTACCTCAATGACTGTTACTTTCATCATGCAAGTGAAATAATTTTTTTTTTTTTTCCCTGCAGGAATTTGCTGCGACAGAGCTCAAAAAAGATCAATTATCAACATCAGTGTTCAGGGGCGAAAGTTCTTCCAGTTTCTTCCGCAGACCTGGATCAGAAGGAGAAGAATTGTACCATCAACGGGTAAGTTGCACAGATTCACCACTCTAGGAGCTCTGCTCCTGAAAGTTGAGCAATAAGGCTGCTAAGCTTTCAGCTTCCTGCTAAATTAAGTGTTGGCTGTTTTGTAAAAAGCAGTGAAAACCCTGATGGTGGCACCGACAACTCCCAAAGTCAGCTCTTTAGCTTGAAAGCATTGTTAGGCAAAAAATTATTCGGAAATTATTTGGTGGGTTAGGAGTCGTCGAGTCAATCAAATTAATCTAAGAATAATTCTACAATGGACCTATACCTTCCATGTGTTTTCCTTTCCTCAGCTTAGGAAGCAAACCCAGTTGTCAGTGTTGCCGAATTCATTTCATTATTTTTCATTTCCGTATATTACTGAATATAAGCCGCTCTTTTTCACCCGATTTTTCCAGTACGAAATCCGGGTGCGGCTTATACAAGAGAATTTCCCGGAAAAAAAAAAAAAAAAAAAAACCGAAAATCGTGGTGTGGCTTCGGCCTCGGCTTCACGGGTCATTTTCGCGTGATTTTTCGCTGTTTGCGCCACCAATCACTCAGCTCAGCTGCAGCGCGGCGCTCCAGTTCCGTCTCGTCTTGGCGCGCGGCGCTCGCAGAAAAAAGATCGCGATTTTAAACAGATGATCTCATAGGTAATTTTGTTTGTTTCAATGTAATTAATGTTTTGTTTTTAAAAGCTTTTTTACTTCATTCCGTTTATTGCATTATACTTACGTATAATTTTGGCCGGTTTCCGGCGATATTTTTTAAAAATTTCGCGGGTGCGGCTTATTTTTGAGGATTTTTTCCCCCCATTTTTCCGGACTGTAAATTCGGGTGCGGCTTATATTCGGCGGCGGCTTATATTCGGTATTATACGGTAGTTGGTTGCCCAATTCTCAATGAAAGCTTTTAGACTTGTGATTGTTATGGCTTCATTATACCGTTACTAAAAGGAATTCCTGTCTTAATTTGTCTCACTCTTTATGCTAGCAAAAAAGATTCTTTGAGTAACGAGCCATTTGAGAAGTGATTCCATATACGAGGGTTGTTCAGAAAGTGAGGCTCCCTATATTTTTTCTCAGCCCTTAATGAAGATAAATTCGATCAAGAAATGGTGTTAAACGTGTTTTCAAAAATTTAACTTTTTTTTCTCAAAATCACGTAATTTCTTTATCTAACTTCAAAACGCCTCCATTTAGTCAAATTTTTTAATTATGGTTGATTTTAGCACAATTTTAGTCTTGAACTGTCAGTCACAACCTCTCTTGTGCAGTGGTACCACTCAATTTTTGTCCGGGTGAAAATAAGGTCGGTTTTGTCAGAACGCGTGACAGATGGAAATACAGTACTGTCACTTCTGCGTTAGTGTATGTTTACAAATGAACAACCTTTTTATCTTTGTTGCAGGGTGAACCGGTCGGAGATGAAAAATGTGTAATTATGTAAAAATATTCCGTCTGATTTTTTTCACCAGTATCCTCTTCCTAAAATATTGGTTTCTCTCCCTTTGTCAACCTTCATGTGTGATGGTAAACTTATTTTATTGTATTTTTTTCCAAATTCTATTTTGACTTGACTCAAGTCAGTACTGTAATTATTATTAACTTGCTGCTAGTTACGGATGGGGTTGATTCTGCAATTGTGTATCAAATAGACGCACCAGGCGGTAGCTCTAACGCTACTATGAATAAACTTTCCATGAAATCTCACCAGAGATGGAGGAGCTTGTCTCAGATGTTGACGATGGGGTCAAGATTTAATTCTTGACAATATTGGATTTAAATTTTGCTTCAAAGCGATTAAAAACTCACTTGAAATACTCTTAGCACTTAAACTGCTCTTGCTATAAAATTTTAGACTTTAACGTCAGTTATATTGAGTTTTATTTTGTTCGGAAGGAATCGAACGTGCTGAAAGTGCTGAAAACTTTAAGTTCACCGTATCCTCGCTTCTGTTACAAACTCCTCTCCGGTTTTGCACTAGCTTGTTGATATGTATCTGAGTTTGATTCTGTAGGTCGCTTTAATTTGTCAATCGGTACAAAGTTTCAGAATCAACCTTTAAGTACGACATGTGGATAGCAAGTTATCGCAGTAACCCATGTTAAATGCATCTATCATGATTGAAGTAATTGTGTTCACCATGTTGGGTACATATCAAGTTCAAGAAGTAAGGATTCCCCTTTTATAAATTACTAAAATTGAGACAAAAATCAATGTACTGTTCTCAGTCTATTACAAAGATGAGGAGTTTTGTCACTCATTTCGTCATCAATCGGAAATTTTGAACTAAGTCAATTTCATGTACGGAACGCTGCTCCCCCCCCTTCCCCAAAGATTGTTCTGGTAAATTCTATCCTGGCCATGTTTTTGAAAAAACTACCGTTTTGTTATTTTATTGAAAAGTGTCTCCAAAAAGCTGTCGTCTCTTATTTTGTAAAAAACCAAGTATCCTTTTTGTGTAAATGACCACCATGTAAAACCATTTTTACTGTTTTTAAAATTTTTTGTAAGTACTTTAAATTTCTATGTTAATATATTTTAAAGGTTTCAATTTTATCACAATTTAGTTGAAATTCTCTGTTGTAAAATAATGAATGTTTCCTTTGTGAGAATATCTATTTTTTGCCTCATGATTTAGTATGTAAGTAAGTCAGATGATTTGATACTACAAAGAAATAAAGCCAAAGAACTGGCAATTGGGTCTCAGCAGTTTGAGGCCGCAACATAAACTGTATCTGAATTGTTTTCTTCTAAAAAAAAAGCCTTCACAGAGAAAAATTATGGATGAAATGGACCTCACTTGTGTTTGATTCCAGCCTCAACTACAAGGAATGATGAATTCTGCTTGACGTTTAGATGAACTTGCCAAAGGTTGGGTGGCATTTACTCGATCATTGATGATGTTAATCAGATGTTTTCGTGAAGTTTACTGTACCGTTGGGTTGAGGCCTAAATCAACCATAAGTGGGGTGAATTTCATCAGTAATTTTTCCCGTGTACATCTCTAACTTGAGCTCTGCAATTAATACTTTCTAATGTATCGTATTTTTCTAAGCAAAAGCCACACTCGCAGATACTAAGCACCTCATTTGGAGAGCGCAAAAAATAAATTTGTGCGTTTTAAAAGCGAAGATAATCAGCTGGACTTTGAAAATCAGTGTCTATCGTTTGTTCTTTCGCTTTTCTTGCTGATGGCATGCACTTCAAATTTTAAGAGTCCAAAAGTGAAAAATAGGTGTGTATTTTGCGCAGAAAAACAGTATTACGGAGCCACTTTGGAAATGGACTTGGGTCCTTTTAGCAACAGACGATTCATCTATGGTGGAGATGAATTATGTCAGCATAGAAAAATCAGTAACTCTCAGTAAATTTTCTCAAAGTTTAAATTAGGGTTTTGTGATGTCGTTGAAATTAGGCCCAAGAACAAATTCATTTAACATGAGACATCACTGTGTTTCTTGTCGCTTGGAATAATTCCCAAACCATTGAAATCAACTGAATGAATGAGTACGAAAAAAATCCCTAAAACAAAAAGAAAATTGTCACCAACTTCATCTAAATCTGAGTAACATGAAAACTAATCAACAGAATGAAATATTTTTTGTCGCAGAATGGGGCCCATCTGTGAATGTGTCACTGTGTAAGAAAACAAACGTTATCTTTTGATTAGTTCGCCACTCATTCAGTCTTTATTTTAGCTCCTGAAAAGTATTTTTTTACAGTTGGGTCGTTGAATTCATTGATTTAATGGCTTATATTAATCACTCTTAATTGAGGGAATCAAACTAAAATAAACAAATTTAATGAAATTTATTATTGAGTGAATTCAATCCAGTTTTGCCTTTTCAAACTGAGTAATTTTTTTACAAAATTATAGACTAACTTTTTTAAGTGGAGCTCAAGGACTCTGAGCTGAAGCCATATTAAAATAATTTTTTTTTCCTTTCGTTGCAGAAAACCACAAAAAATGCTTTTAGTGCAGTAATTATTTGTTCCGAAACTAATATTAGATGCAATCGCACGACTAGACATTGGTTTCAAAGATTACAGTTTGAATTATCACAATCAGAGCTTCAAGTTGGAGCCGTTATCAACAACCTCTCTCTATGAAGCTCCCATCGCAATAATTCAAACTGTAATCATTAAAGTCAATTTCTGTCTTTGCAAAAAGTCTAGATTACAACTCCCTAAGTTTTTTTCATGGTTTTCTCCGAAGACAGACCTGAAATTTGATTTTAATCTGTGCTCTAGCGCTGAGTTCCTGGTGTAGCTGGCTCAATTTGATCTGCATTTTTGTCTACTTTAAACAGGAAAGGAAGCTTTAAGAAACCCAAGAGAGTTTTGGGGACTCCCATTTTTCATTTTCTTGGAAAAAAATTCGATGTAAAATTTATTTATTTTCATACTGCTCTGAAAGTGAAGATTGTTTTTTGCGGTTGGTGAAACAATTCTGAAAGATAATTTGAGATGGAGTTTGCGTACTTACATTTTCATCTCCTTCATTTTGAAAATTCCCTTAGTTTATGTCTTGCTCAGTACTTGAAATTATTTCTAAGTGTCTGCTAGCCTTTAGTTCTCAGGGCTGTAAGTTAATAGCTTTTACCACTAAGAACGTTTGATTCTTGGAAAACTGATCTAAACCTTTTAAGGTATAATTGTTAAGTTTAAGTATTATTATTAAATGTAATTGTTTTAACTTTTATGTTTAAGTTTTCGGCCATAATTTATCAATGCCTTATTTTAGACGCTTGGAATCGGAGGTATCCTTTGCCGGTGAGTTTATTTTGTACATACTAGAGTAACACATTCTTGTTTACACTTAAATTACAATCAAAAATATATTTATTGGTTTATTTTTTGGACAATTTTTTGTATTTTGCTTTTTCTCGGTTAAATCCTTGCTCCATGTCCCCTCTGATTTTAAAAAAAACTTGATGCGTGCAAAAAGAGAAAAAAGAAGAAAAAAATTAAAAATGAAAGAAAAAAAAGTGAAACAAAAAAACAAAAAAAAAACAGAGGATAGAAGTGAAAAAAGGGAACTAAAAATGTCTGTTTTTCACCAAATATTTGTGTTCCTCTGTAAAGGATGGATTAAAAGGGATTTTTTTTTTTTTTTTTTTTTTTTTTTTTTTTTTTTTTAATGAATGAATTAAATTTTGTTTTGCACTTTGTCAGACTCTATTAGAACTATTATTATTTTAAAATTCCTGCTTCTCCTGAAGTCTTCGTTATTACTAACCGAGCAGTTTCTCTCAACATCGGTGTGTCTGGTCGATGTAATCTTGGCCAGATAACCAAATTTTTTCGTTTCAAGTTATGATGAAACAGGCAGGACCTTGTGTAATCAACTGTTATTTACTGTTTTACAATTTAAACAAATTATTTACCGTTGATTCTCAGTTGAGTCTGACTTTGGATGCGTGATTTGTGGAATAAAATACTGAAATGATAACAGTAAAAATAAACGAATCACATCCTCTGGAAACTGACTACACACATGCACCACTTGCTTTCCGCATAAAAAAATGGTAAATAAGAGAATATCTCAATCTAGGGTCCTTTCATTAAACTCTTAAAAATTGTTTAGTATCCACTGAAAAAAAAGATTTTTGGTGAGAAGAAATTTTTTATTTCCGCAAAGGGAAAGATGGAAGAACTACCTATTTGTGGCTCTCCGCCATTCCGCCTTTCCTCTTTAAGTTTCAAAAACAAAACATCATATTTTGCTCGCACAAGGAAGTAAATATGTATAACTAAATCTAAAATAAACGAACAAAAAAAAATTCGCCTTCGCAATTTAATGAATTAGATGAAATGAATTTGTGAGATTTGCCAGTAAAATTTGAGAAATTAAATGGAAGTATAATGAGACTCTCATAATAAGTTAAAAGTACTTTTAAGGAATAAGCTAAAAATAGGTTTATTTTATACCGTTGATAAGTTCTCCATTGGTGCTTTCATTTCCATTACCGAAGCCTTAATTGTTATACCATGTTTTATATTTTGTCTTTAGTTTGTATCTGGAGATCTTTTAAGTCAAATTAACTCACATAAGTCTCTAGTTATTTTTATAATTAAATCCAAGATCAAGATTGTTCCTTATAATAATACTTTATATTTTTCTCTTCTTTCTTAACTTGTAAATCTGAATTTTATGTAATCAGAACGTTCCTTTCGATTAAAGTTTAGCTTGGTAATGGTTGACCTACTGTACTGCATATTGCAGGGATGACAGAATTATTTGCACCACACTCTTATCATATGATGAGACCATTCCAAATGTTACTCTGCATTCATATCTGTTTTCTACCCTCTCTCTTTCTGTTTTCTCATTGCCTCAAGGTATACAAATTATTTCTAAAATGTATGCTTAAGCCTTTTTCGTAACGGGTTCATACAGTAATCGGAGAAATATTCAAAAATAATGCCTAGACCACCTAAAATTTATCTTCCTCAGGAAATTCCTGGTAACAGTGGTAACTGGTGGCTGATATCAAACACACGCAAATAAGACGCAAGAAAAGTATCTTTGTTTATCCGGAAAAAGCTTCGGTATTCTCTTCCTGACACATTTCTTCAGCCATGCCACATTTCAGTTCAATTCATTATTTAATTTAAAAAATGCATCCAATTTTAATACACTCATTTTACAGCAACTAGGCCTTGTATCCATGTAGGTAGTTACAATGAGTACAAATTAGTGTATTTTGAAGTACTAGTCTTAATTAAGCATTCCTTTAATTGTAAAATCAATTAACTAAGTTTTAAGAACCATTCTTGCTGCCTTTTTGATGTGCGTTTTGGAAAGAACTATAAATTTTCTGTGTTGAAAGTTTGGGTTTTCATCATAAACTCTTTAAACTTATTGCCATCTATTAATTTTATTTTATTTTTTCATACCAATGTGTACTAGTGAGAACCGCAAGGCTCCCAATCATCAGGCGATTTAAACCTATTCTCTGAATCAATTTTGTCTTTATTGATATTTAATTGCTATTTTATTGCTGTTTAATCTAACACATTTAAATGATGAATATGTGAAATCAATTTTGCGTTTTATCTCCAACTTTTTCAATTTAGTCTCAACTTATCGAAAAAATGAAATTTTTAAAAAATAGGATAATGGAAGAATGGGGACTTAGGTATGCAGGCTGAGTTTGAAGGATCATCTTGTAACCGTATCACGTCGCGATCGCGTGCATGTTATTCTTAGGGTTGGTGCGTTGGCAGATTCAGGGGGTTGGCGAAGGGGTGATACCCCCCCCCCATTTGGCTCATAATTTTGGAAAAGAGGGAGGAGGAAGGGAGAATAAGAGAGAAAAAAAAAAGAGGGTCACTAAGTGGTAAACTTCCCAATTTCGCCTCTCCTGTTCGCAAGGGCTGGATCCGCCACTGTGGTGGTGTCATTATGATAGGTTCCATTCTGATAGAAACCCTTCAATCTCTACAATGTGCACTTGATAGCTCTCAACTCATTGGCGAATTTCTGCAGAGATGGAAGGGTTTCTATAGGAATGGAACTTATCAGAATTACACCACCCGTAAGAATAACACGCACTCGATGGCATTGCGACACAATTTTTCTTAATCAGCCTGCTGAGTGGGTCTGGAATTTGTATCAGATGTAGATGCTGGAAACTATGCTCAGCAATCAGACTATGAAGTCGGTGTCTTGCTGTTATTTTGGTTATTCAGAAAGGGGCGATGAAGGCATTCTTGTGGCACTGACAGTTAGAGTTGTGGGGTATTATTTTTGGTAGTTTTGAGTTTTTCCAGCGTTTTTACTCTTCAAGCTGGATATAATTAAACTAAGAAAAGGGTTCGAAAACTCTCTTTTCAGTCCAGAATGCTTTTTAAATCAAACCGTTGAGTTTTGTTTTGCTTGGTTGGAGTTGAAATCCAAAATTTACCAAATATTACTGCTCTACCTGGCCTCCACATATGATACGAGCTCTATCTTATATTCCGAAGGACTGTCAAATTTTTAGAGCGAGTACCAATCAAAAGGAAAAACACCCCACTCCTTTTCTTTGGTCTAAACTTTAAAAACAAGGCTCCATTTTTGTTTTAGAACGTGTCAGTGAAGCGGAGTGAAAGAAAGGAAAAGGAGTCTAGAATCAAGACCACAATTCAGATTTTTTGCTTTGTGATTGAGTGATGTTGTTACTTGGTGACTTGGTGAGTGAAAAAAAATAACTTGACAAATATTTTGTTACTATGTCTGCAAGAGTAAACATACATCTTTTATTTTTCTCTTTAATGTTTTGTTGTAAATTTTGTAGTTTTAGTTTTTTTATACAGATCTTTTCAGAAGAGATAGTTTGTGGACACACTAAATAAATTGCTTCAAGGTTTGGAAGGATTCAAGGAGTCCTTAAATCTTTCTCTGAAAATGTTTGAAAACTTCTGCATTCGCGAGAGTTCTATGACAATTTGACGGAATTGTATTTTGGCAATCTTAGTACGTCACAACTAGCCTTGAACTGACTGATCTAATGTGATGTCATAACTTGGCGATGTATCAAATTGATTCTGAACAAAATAAACTTATTCTGTATTTCACACAAAAACTACTTCGTATTTAGTGAAACCCATCAATCAATCAAGCACTGTGACATCATGATAGAACCAGTCTGTAACTGATGTTCAAAGCTAGCTCTTGCTGTTATTTTCGTTTTTGGAAAAAAACTTTCACTTCTTTCTAATTTTTTAATTCCTAAACAACTTGTTTTCTTTAATTATAATTTAATTAATTCTTTTCTGATAGTGTATTCAACCAAAAAAAAAAAAAAAAAAAAAGAAAAACAGAAAAATGAATAAAGAAGCTCTTTCTAGTAAGACTAAGTTTTTACTCTTTCCTCTTTAGTTGCTTACACCCCTGTCATTTATAAATCTGCGCTCAACCCATTCATAAAAACCAACAAGTTAAATCTGTAGATGGCTTTTATTTGGTACTCCCACCTTAACCTCTAGGGAAGGGGAAGAATTGCTCAAAATTGACTTTTCTTCTCAAAAAGATTCATACTACTGGGAAAGGGGCGGTTGCAGTGGCATATACAGGGGGGATGGGGGGGCAGGCCTCCGATTTTTAAGGGTGGAGGGGAAGAGGGGAATAATATTAAGTCAAACGTTCATCAGTAAAAAAAATCCTGCTTACGCCACTGGGTGGCCGTGACCCCAAAACCCCACTGGTTGGGATACTGAAGAAGGACGAGTGGCATATTGTCAATTGTATGACTGTAAAGTTGCAGCTCTTTGTGCCATGGCAGGTAAGAAAAGATAACATTCCTATGGACCGATACTCATAAGTGGTGGTAGCCGCCCCAGCCAAGTTAGAAAATGTAACCTAGAGGGCAACGTGAACACTTCATATTAGCATTTACAAGGAAGGCATCTGATAAAGACATCACAGAATGAGAAGACATTTATATTGCAGCGTTGCCAAACTAAGCATGGACTAATTTGTCCATGCTATTATTCTATGCTATTTGTCAATGCTTTTTAACGATTAAAAGATGGAAAGTTGGTTGTACTTAGTAGATATATTTTAGACGATTTGAAAGAGAGTGGTACCTTATATTATATCCCTTTAAAGTGTTAGATTTCTTGTAAATTATTCCATTTACTTTCTAGGTATGTAATTATATTCTCCATCTTGGTAATGAAACTGATTACTTAGTCTACCTACGGTTGGTAATCCTGCCGTAATCCATTGTTTTTCTCAGTTGAGGAGTTTGGCACAGTTGCAGCCCGATTGTGGAGAAGGCATTTTGAGAAAACAAGTCTCAAAAATTTCTAATGCTGCTATTGTAAATGCACCTGCTCCTCAGAAATGTTTCATAACTCCCTCAATTTTCAGTTTTTCTCCATGCAATTTTTATGGTATACTCTTCGACTTGCCTGCATTCAGAGAAGTTGATGCAAGCAAAAGTGTCTGATTGTGAGTGAACTGAGGTCGCGCTATTGCACCAACTTCCGCAATGGGGCTCTTGCGAACTTTTCTTACCTACACGGGATTGAAGAGTTGATTCTTGCATAAAAACCTGTAAAAATGACGATGAGTACACTAAAAAATCATGAAATTCACTCTCAGAATTGAGCTTAATAGCGGTTCGACGCAGGTATCATGGGAGATTCCTATCTAAGTTAAGACATACCTCTGTGTTTCCAAAGAGAAAGTGGCATATTAGATAGGAATCTCCCATGACACCTGCGTCGAACGGCCATTACGATCTTGCCATTTATGTAGTTATGTAGGTTTATAACTGAATTTTAAACTTTCTCAGTGTGATTCTCATGATTTTTGCTGGTTTTTACATTAGAATTGACTATTCATTTGCTCACAGCAAAAGTTTGCAAGAGCCCCATTGCTCTCAAATGGGATTATATTTTTTCATTTATATTATTTTGAGGAAACTTACTATTAGATGCTACCGGGCTCAAACTTCTTGTAACAGGGTGTCTCACATCAGGGAAAACCTGGAAAATCCAGAATCTTTGGGGAATTTGATTTTATCAGGGAGTAGCATGGAATTTTCTGGAAATTTTTCATTTTATTGAGGAATTTGAATCGTAAACCTGAAAATTGGATTGCTGTCTTAATTTACTCCTTCTTGATTAAGTTTTGAGCCTTCTAACATTTCGGTATTTTTTTACAGTGTGGTGATTCTATTCATCATGGCATACCTAAATCCAACAAATCATTGAAAATCAGGGATTTTGAAAGATGAAAATTGCTAGACACCCTTTTTACAGCTCTAATGAGTTAAATAATGGTTCTATGGCATAGTAAACAGGGAAATGGTAATGTCCGGAACAAAAATAATGGATGTTAACTTCTTTCCAAGATGAAAATCTTGCTACTGTATTAAAAGGAGTGCACTGAAGCAGAGTTGATCAAATGGGGGTGTAACAGAGTTGCCAATAGTGGCTAGATTCGACCACGCGTGGACTATTTTGATGAGAATTTAGCCACGCTCCCGGCTCCTTCGTCGAGGCTCCTCCGGCATCCTCCCATCCCTACTCGAAAACTGTCCACGCGTGGCTATTCCACCTCGTCCAAACCTGGCAACACTGGGGTGTAATAAATTTTGTGACTACATACTTATTTAGCAAGCAGTTGGCAATGGTCAAACCTTTTGGTGGCAATTAAATGTACCTAATCTTTGTCGACTTAAGTAATATAAACTTGAAAATCATTTTGATTAGATTTTAATTCTTCTACTACTGATATGGTGGATGATTTGTCATAAATCAGCCTAGATTGTCGTTTAATTACTCTTCAAGAAAAACGACGATTACAATCACATCCCCCCCCCCCCTCTCGCCCCACCGGCCCATCTCTGACTCTCTGAAAAAAAGTCGTAAAGCAATTGAACTTACGACGCGACGCAACCATTGATTAAACTGGAAAATTAAATTTCCCTCCTTTTTTGGTTCGTTTCCTCTTTTCGTTTCGCCATTTCCGCGGACCGTGACCTTACGATCGAGGGAGGACGCGCGTGACGTCACATTCAATTCGCCGCCATTTCCTTTTGATGTGCTCTTCCAGTTCCACCCGTCTTCCATCTCGTGAATGCCGGTCAAATTAAAATTAAGTTTAGACAAATTTTTGTGGTTTCATCTCGACTTTGAGCTTCATCCGAAGGTAAGAAGCTTATACCTGGCTCTGGCTGTTCTATTTCCTCAATCCATTCATTTGTCCTCCGTGTTTGTTTATTTCGCATCCACTTTTGGGGGTTAGCAAGCGAAGCCTAAATTTTTTGTGTACTTAGTAAAGTACACGAGTGTATTAATTCAATTAAAATGGTGTCGCTGCACGGCTTGCTTATTTCTTCTACATATTCGGACACACCTTTGTCAGCATCATTGGCACACTTTAAATTACTTGCACCCTGGTGACAAGTTTTATTTTGATCCATGCTGATGCACAACATGAACTCTCGAGGAGTTCGCTTACATTTGCAAGGGTTAATTCTGTTTGAGATGCTCAAAGTCTCTCTTTAATCTAATCGAGTTACTTCAATTTATACTCTGGTACCCTTGTAAGGTTAGATTAGAAATCTAGGTGCTCTTGTAGCGCTGTTAAACTGGCGAAACGCGTCAAGTAGATGTCGTGAGAATGCCGTCGCCTCGTTAGAACAGTTGGCTGTTTTGTTCTTGAGTGAATTATATGGAAGTATCTGTTTTTGTGGTGTCTTCCTTCCTGTTCTCATGTGCGCTCTCTCTATTCTATCTTGACCCCAGCCCTGTTTGCACGGCTTCGAAGAACTAATATATCACTAGCATACCTGGTCTCTCTCAGTGCGGATAGGCTTGAATCAAAGGTTTCTCTTAACTCTCAGAGTCATTAGATTGTTGAGGCTGCTTTGTTCATCATTTAAATCAAAATATTCACTTGTTTTGTGATTGTTTTTCCAGTCTCTTGATAGTGATAACTTGGATTTTCAAGTCCTGTACTGTGAGAGGGTTTTGTTCCGAACCGTTAATTTTCTGTTTCTATTAGGATAGAAGTGATGCAAGATGAATGAGGTAAAGTAGTCTCAAGAGGCATTGTTATTATTGATCCTTCAGGATTACAATGAGCAATCTGAACAGGTCGGTCTACTCTTTGCAGTGCGCGGCACTTTTCATGAAATTGCCTGATAGCCGAAGGTCTTAATCCACAGTCTATGAAACCAACAGTCCTGTTTCACTGCGGGGCTGCCCCGGAAGTGAGTCTCAGATCAAGGCTGTTTCTGGCGAGAAGGATTAACAACTTGTCTTGATTATGCGCAGTGATGGAGTTTACGGTTCTCCATGTTTTTGAAGCATGGACAAAGATAACAAGTAAGGACAGCCAACTCCCTATCTCTGCTCATGTTCAAACCTATTAGCGGGTCTCGCACCCCGAATAGCGTGCTGTAACAGAGGTTTCGAAAACTGTCATCAATCCTTTCGCGAAAAGTCAACGTCCACCGCTGGATTTGATCCCAGATTTCTGCTGTGTCGACTAAGCTCTTTACCAATGAGCCACCGCGCCGCTTGAGAACATGGATGGAAACTGTGCTTTATAAATTATGCTGCTTAGAGACCACTGCAGTTCCGCAAACCGGTGTAAAGTGCGCTGGGGTCAGGATGAAAAAGACTAACAGCAGTCGGCAGCCCTTAGTTATATTTTAGTCCTTGTTGAAGTTTGTGGGAGCTGTTGCAGAGCTGATTGACTGAAACATTATTAACTCCGGTTGGTCAGCCTACATTAGCAGCTGTCGTAATCTGAACTACTATTTTGGTCTCATTGTGATCTTGAATTTTGAATTGAAGTAATTTTTTGCATCAGACAGGGCTGATTTCAAGCTGTTAAAAGGGGGCATGTGTATGGGCCTGAATTTTGGTATTTATGAAGCAAATGAAAGTTCTCTTTGAGTTGTAGAAAGGATGCTTTTGGTTTGTTTCTGGGTTTCATAGTTCCAGAGAAGCAATCTAGCTGCCCGGTGCTCCAACTGAGAATCCTTCATCTCAATCCATACGTTTTTTCCGCAACTTTTTATGTGTGATCTTCCGAAAAGTGATGCTTAGGTTAAAACCAAAGACATGTTTGCACTTGGTTCACGGAGTGTCTCTATTTTCTTCACAAAAAATACGGTAGTTTAGACCAATGCACTTTTCCCATTCTTGGTAGGTGTATTAAGTGAGGCTAGGAATTGCTTCCGTTTGAAGTAATTGTGAAATCCTCAGGGTCAGTTATGATCTGAGTGACTGTTTTTCTTTTCTTGCCTTCATCCGATTTTATTCGCAGTATCAATGTCAGTGCAACCGTCTTCACAAGGCAAACTCAAGTCATTGTATAAATGTATGATGTATGCGTTTTTTGCCTTGGCTTGGGTGACTATCGCCACTTATGATTCTGTTCAATGACGAGGTTACCAAATTGGTACTTCAGGCAATTGGATTTCAGGCTAAAGTTGGGGATCCTTCAATGTGCCAAATGGCGACACAAGTCATTTTCGAAAATTTCACTTTTTCTGGTTAGTTTGAATAGAATATCAGACGATTATGCTTATCTGTGGAACATCACTGCTCTTCAATTTTCTTCGGAGTTTTGAGTCTTCTATCAACATAATTGAACAAAATACTGAGTCTAATTTTGAGAACAGATTTTGGCTCTCTCGATGAGAGGTGCGTGTGAGAAATACCCTGACTCACTTGTGTACCCCTTTCAGGTAAAGCCAAAGTCTGGATCTGTAATATTTTCTGAATCAGTGAAACGCTGTTAAACATCCGCAAGTTTTTTAAAGTCATTGACGATTTGAAAAAAGATTACAGGTGGGAGTACTTTTGTGCATTACAATCATACACTGAACTTAACTGGGTAATCTTTTCTCAACTGGTGGAGTTGATATGACTTAAAAAACTAGCAAATATTTTAATACTTTCACAGCGATGGCACCGATGGAGAAAATATTACAGATCCGAGTATTTTTTTGCAGTACAGTCACACACTGAATGGAACTGAGTTATCTTTTCTCACCGCGTGAATTGAAAAATGCTATTAATTATACGTGAAACGCAGCTCTGTCTCTTATTCCCCTCGAATTCTCTCACTAAGCAATTACATCACTCTCTTTCTTTTTTCTTCTGTCTCTGGAAATCAACATTTCCAAAATATTGCCCGAAATATTTTGAGCTGATAATAAATGTTTTGATAGTGAAACCAAAATTTTTTGGTAAAAGGACCAGAGTCTCCTTGATTGACTTACTGCTGTGCCTGTGATAGTGTTGTTAGAGTGTAGGCAGTGGCGGATCCAGAAAATTTTTCTGGGGGGGGGCACGCCCCCCTAGAAATTTTGAAATTTGAAGCGTTGGTGGAAGCAATTTCGAGCTATTTTCTGTAGAAAAAAGACAATTTGAGGCTTCTAGAGGTGCCCCCCCCCCCCCCCCCCCCGGTGGATCCGATACTGAGTGTAGGTATAACTTTTTTAATGCGACGCCATTAAACACATCTCCCATAAGAAACAACATATTTTTGCAAGATTGTAATTTTCTGTATAGCTCTCTATCACACGAAGAGACCTACGGTAACCTATTAATTTTTCAGCTTGGTTGATACTATCATTTTATGAATATAGATAGTCGGGAATCAAACTATAGCAACTGACTCGTCGTTGGCAACACCGCATCGGTGCGGGAATGGACTATGGACTGTGTCCGACGTCGCCGCCGCCGGTTCAGTCCTCCCTCGCCAAGTAGACGACTTTTTTTTTTTGCAAAACGGAAGCAACTGCCATTGATAACCTGTGTAGTTGGTCCCTTTCTGTACTAAGCCTCGTCCGTTCAAGTCTTGTGTCGCCCTTTGGGGGTAATCACATTAGGGTCACGGGAGATGCAACCGTCGAATGCTGAATTCGCGTCAAGACTCTTTTTTTTTCTAGCCCCACCACACCCCTCCTCCACGGTCCACCCTCTACGGACCTCTTGTATAACTTTACCCTTTCGCTTTGTCATCGGAAATGAGTAACACGTGATTGCATTTTAAATGCTCGCGTCGGAGAAAGTGGGGGTGGCTAGTCGCAACCTTACCTTCCGCAGAGCGTAGAACTCAAGTTCTAAGTCCAATGGTGGGTAGGGAGTTGCGACTTATCGATAACAATTCCCTTTAAATCCATTGAAAATAATCGATTGTCTGGGAGTCAGGTTGAACAACCAAATCAAAGCCGACGATCTTCGATTATGCTTTTTTTTCTCTCAAATTTAATTTGCCGAAAAGATGACTTTTCCCGAAAGTGACTTCAGTAGCGACATCCATCGGACTAAAATCTGGTAAATTTTGCCTGGGAATCACCTTATCCCCAGTGGCCTAGCGTGCAATTTGGCAGCGTTGTACTTTGCTCAGTTAAACCCATGTAAAAGGTCGAAAGCGGAGGTGTGCACCGAACACCCAATAGTTCGTCGATCTTTTTCGTGGGTTTAAGTGGGCGAACTGCAACGTTGCCAAATTGCATGCTACGCCACTGCCCTTTTACTACCAGGTTACGAAGACATGTACCCTCGCTCGAATTAAATGGGTAGTTAAACACTCTTAGCTGTGCTGATTTTGCATACTCACTTTTTTGAAGGCGCTGGTTGAAGCATTGTTTTACCAATGGTGCAGGGACCAAATTATGTTACGGCTTGACAGTCCTCTGAAAAACGTTGGATGGTGCGTACTTAAGTAATGGTTATGCGTGGTTTATACCCCCCGTAAGTGCTTACCGATCATCATCCGTGCAGCACCGTGAGGACGTATCAATGTTCGTTCGCTCGCTCAATTTAAGTGGGTAGTTAAATATTCCTACGTCAAAGTGCTGATTTTGCTTGCTCGATTGACTAAAGGAGATCGAGGAAATGTTATTTTTCAATTATTAACAGTTACGAGTCGCAACTGTTGTGAATAAAAAACTGAAATTGTGTGAGGAAGACCTATAGTCACGGAAACTAATATACTCGGGCTTTGCATTGTAAGGGTAACGTAGAACTGCATCGTTTCTGTGATTCCTTCCGTGAACACACTATCACGGATTGCCCTTGATTCTCCTTAACCGTTTCGAAGCCGTAACTTTCCAAATAGAGGACGTTATGTTAACATGGATTTCTATGGAATTTCAAAGCAATTTACATGCACACAAAATTATTTGATAGAGAGTCATTCGATTTACTAGTAAAGGTCTAAGGTTTTTTGAAACTCCTTTTTCATAATGGGGCTCTTGATGCGAACTTTTGCTTCAGGGGATTGAAGAGTTGATTATTGCGCATATAAATCTGTAAACATGACGATGAGTAAACTAAAAAATAACGAAATTCACTCTCAGAACCGAGCTTAATCATGAGAGATTCCTATCTAAATTGAGGACGCATCTCACAATCTTGTTATAAGTATAATCTTTGGCAATAGGTATAGGTTGCATCAGCTCTCGGCGATCCGTATCGTACTTACCTCGCAAGCGAAGATGTAAGATGTAAGACAAACGGTTGCAGCATGACGGTGTTTGCTGGCGGGGGCGGGGTTGTTCTCCCCTATCGCCAACGCCATCGCTCGAGATGGTCGAGATATCACGCTCGCTTTAATTCCGCCCTCATCATCACCACCACCCCCACTACCTTCTCTGCCAGTTGCCGCACAGTGAATCAAAGCCTTACATTTTTTCTAGCCATGTAAAGTTTTCGGATGCATTTTTCACCCCCCCCCCCCCCCCCCCCCGGAGAGAAAGTATTGTCATCATGAAAAATTGGGAGGTTGGGATTATTCTATTTCTTGACATTTCAGGCCCCCCTGAGCTCAAAAATCATATTCCCGAAAAATGTCTGTCCGTCCGTCCATGGTACATCATAACTTGTAACCTATGAGTCTATTTGCATTCAAATTTGGCATGGAGGGTTCTTTCCGATAGTTCTGGAGGAGGCTTTTCAGATTTTCCCTTAAATTGAATTTGAAGCTTGTTCGGGGGGATTCTGCCCCTAATTTAAGATATTCGATGCCAATTTTTCTAACTTGAAGGATTCTTATTATAATTAAGAGTTATGTTTTTACATTATTGATGCAGCTCACGCAGTTTGAGCATCGGGTTCTGTAAAGTAGCGATACCTGCTCAATAAATGCATCAGAATGCAACGATGAGCTATTGGTTTGCAACGGGTTAAAACTCTGCGCCAACCAACCTCTCACCGACACCGACGTGTTTTTATGAATTTTTGAGGCGCAGGCACATCGTCTTGTCAGAATCCAATATGAATGCTTGAGCTCATGTGAAGAAGTATATTTGATTATTCAAGTTCGTTAGCTTTAACTAAATAACGATTCTTTTCAAAGTTGTTAAATTAAAGCTAAAAAACTCGAATACTAACAATGATGATAAAGTCTATTTACCGATTATTTATGTAAGAGTTAAGTTGGGAAGAAAGAAGTGAGAAAATTTACAAGTCTGCGTTAGAAATTAAACAGTTGTACGTTTTTTTGGAAAGTTCTATTGAGTTGTGCCTTAGAGTTGGGTAAATCGTCTTTTTCGATTACATAATTAATCCCCCCCCCCCCAAAAAAAAATATTAGTTGGATCCAAGCGGCAATTAAGCGTATCTATTTCATGAAGAATAATTTGTTCTGACTTAAAACGTTGGTTTTATTAAAATCGACACTTCTGATCACCGCTTAGATCCATCTCGATTACTTTTAAAAAAATCAAATGGGGCCAGTTGCAAGGGTCCGTTTTTTTTTGTAAAGATAACGAACGTATTTGATGAGCTGTCGACAAAAGCAAGTGTCCCAAGTGTGTCCCAAGGTATAAGTGTGTTTTTTCCTCAAGTATTCTGGTTTCGAAGATACACTCGTGTAAAGTTGCGAAAATTTGCGTGTTTTGACGTCACGACGCAGATTTGCCATTTAAAACCGTGTATTCTGGGTCAAAATCGAATCCCGGAAAATTTAAAACCTAGTTACGAACCATAGGCATCCTTATTTTCAGCTTACCGAGTACTTTCATTTGATTACCAAAAAAAAAAAAAAAAAAAAAAAAAAAAAAAAAAAAAAAAAAACACCAAGATTCAGATCCTTGCAACTGTCCCATTTGCCCAACCCTGTACGCCTCCTTGTTGAAAAATCTGACGAAATGATGTTCCAGGAATTTCCTTCATACGTTCCAAACTGCGCCAGTTCTACATCCGTGTGCGGTAAGGGAGTCTCGAGTAGAGCTTTGAGCAGCCACTCTAGCGTTTTGCAGCCCCAATTGTTATTCTTACTCGGCGTATAGTCTCGGGTAATTGGGGAAGTCAAGGGCCCGAGCGTCGCTGTCGGCTAATTTTTAACACCTGGAAAAAACGGAACGGATTAATTGTGTTGCGGGTGATAGGATCCGTGAATCCTGAACGCTGCGCCCCCGGTCCCCCCCTCCCCCGGTCCCCCCCCCCCCCCCCCACACACACTTATGAATCAATAAGTTTGGTTTCCGCCGCCAGCCCATAGGCTCCCAAACTATTCGTAGTGCGCTTTGTGTGTGAAGGGAATTTGAAGACGTTCCTCTCAAACCTCACAAAATCTCAAAGGAGGGTCATTCCAGCTTAACTGTTCCACCCGCAACTTTTAAAATCCTTTGTTCTGATTCTCTAACATCAAGTTTTTGTTTTTTTTTTAGAGATTGGTTGAGAAAGAGGTGACTCAATTACCGCCCTTCGGATTGCTAAAATATTGCGAAAATTTAAAAATACAGGATAAAAAGAAATTTTTTAAAATGTTGCGGGTGGGACAGTTAAGCTTGAATGACCTAGGAACGTTAAGTTACACGTGAATGGGTCTGTTGCAAACTTTTGCTACAGCGCTGTAGAGCGTTCAAACTGCTGTAAAATCGCGTGAAAAGTCCATTGGTGGCATCAGAAAGTCATAAAATGTAGTATTTAATTCACGAGAGACGTTTAATGATATCCAAGATGGCGGCAAAATATCGAGCAACCTGTATGCATGCACCACGAACATCCGAGGATAGCCAACCTCACAAGATCGATCACACCCAATCACAACATAAATAAACACATAACCTCTGAAGCTGTGAGGTTGTCAACGTTGGCAATCCTTGGATGTTAAACGTGAATCCATACAGATTGCTCGATATTTTACCGCCATCTTAGATTTCATTAGACGTCTCTTGTGAGTTTATTATTGCATTTCATGACTTTCTGATGCCACCAATGGACTTTTCAGGCGATTT
Source organism: Trialeurodes vaporariorum (assembly GCA_011764245.1). Lineage (NCBI taxonomy): Eukaryota > Metazoa > Arthropoda > Insecta > Hemiptera > Aleyrodidae > Trialeurodes > Trialeurodes vaporariorum. The sequence continues at coordinate 19,119,549 of VMOF01000369.1, read as the reverse complement.
TACATTAGACTATACGCTCTAAATCGTTGTAGCAAAAGTTTGCAACAGACCCATTTACAATACACTTTGGCTTATTTTGAAACAAAAAAACTAAGGCGAAAACGACAGTGCTGAAACGTTGAATCGCCTGATGGAGAACCCGTCTATTACATTCGTAGTGCTCTGCCTTGTTGCTTAGATTGTGCGATATTCTCTTCGTTTTTAAATGAAACGAATGTGTGCGCTTTACATTTGTACTCCGAGACAAATTTTCGGTTATCGTTGCCTGAATTCCGTTCAATTTTTTTCCTAACCCGAATTTCTGTAAGCATAACTGAAGTTCCTGCAAAGTTAATCGTAATGCCAGTTACGGTTATCGGCTAGGTAAATTTTAAACAGAATTCTTCGAACGATGACCAAAATATTTTCTCAGTCTGCAGCTCTGCCAATCCCCCACGTGACCTTTTTCTTTTCTTCCTCTTACTTTCTCCCCTTCCCTCTATTTTGGCTTAACGGGGTGGGTGATCGTCCCCCCCTCCCCTGTGTCCGCCAATAGATTGATGATGCTCGTCGAAGGTTCGCTGGTCGTCAAAGTATATAGAAAGGGGAACAAAAGCGAAACTGCAACCCGGTTTAGGTTAGGTTAGGTTAGGTTAGGCTTTCGTGGCCGACATGCTGGTTAGCACGGTGGTCCTCCTGCTTGTGATTGGTTTGAGTCATTCCCTTGATTGCAAACTGGCGAATCAAATGGCTTTGCGCGAGCGCGCGCATTTCAAAACGGTCCTCCGGACTACTGTGACCAGCTAAATCAAACTAAGCCAGTCCGAGCGACCCATTGTCTCTTTCGTGACCCGGCAAAAAATGAAACTGTCCGAAAAACGTCCCAAATATAATTGAGATTATTTCCCGGAGCCGAAAAACGTCCTGGGAAAACCCAAAGTCTAACTCATGCAAATGGGCTAAGGATTGCATTGTTTCCGAAAAATACACAAGAAACGGACATCCGCCTTACTCAAAATGCACTGCAGGTCGACATTTGGACGTTCGCTTAGAAACCTAAACGACACTCGGATAATATTAGGCGGTTTTTAGGACGTTTTTAGGACCAAACCGGGCGATTCATTTTTTGCCGGGGAGTTTTGCTTCTGTTCCCCCTCTAATTCTATGGCCAAACTACGATGGTGGACGGTGCTTATACATCAGCATTCAGCAGTTGTTCACTTAGAGACTGCTTTAAGGATCCAATTTGATTGTCTGAAGAGGCCAACAGTACAGGCTTACCTATCGCCAGCTTTGCGTTGGGGTCTCTATTTGTCTGTTTTTAATGATTGTTGAGCTAATACCTCTAACCAATTAATGTCGGTCCGTGTGGGAATATATAGCTATGTGCATCTCTTCTTTATGTGTATTGTCTCCGTGTATTTAATAATAACCGACCCATTTCTGTAACGCGAGGAAATCAACTCATCATGGATGCATCGACTTTAATCGTACCGTGTTTCCCGTAAAATGCCAAACACGGAACAGTAATAAGCATGTAGTGTTCTGTGTAAAGTATAATTCGTATGCCGCATTATAAAAGACTCGTGCATATACCCCGCTCGCGGTGTCATATGACATGTCAACTCTGCGCCGGCCGCGTCCTCCACCGCGCACAACGAATATTATACTTCAAAAAGTAGGAAAGTATGTCGTTGTCGTTAGCGAAGGTACGCCCCCCCTCTCCTCGGTAAACCTCCCACCCCCCACCGCCACCCCTTTATCACTTTTCAGCTATCAGCAATTACTGTCGATGAATAAGTGACGGGAAAAACTGAAACCACAGACGCCAGAAAGGGTAAGCAGACTTCTCTTCCCCCCTCATCGGCCATTCACCAGAGGGGTGGTCTGGGGTGTTTCGTGCATCGGTAAATTGTCACGCGGTAATCTTACTAGCCATAACTGGTGGAGGGGGGGAGGGGGCGAAGGGTGCCCCCTCTGCATGCATGCGTGAAACGCGCGGAGGAAGCGCCATCGAGTCGTTCCCTTGTAAATACATCGCTCGGGGTGCAGTGGTTAGGAGTGGATTGGGGGGGGGGGTGAAATATTCCCGTTGTAATTGCACGTAATAACAGATAAAGTCGTTCTTACTCCGAACGAGGCATATCATTCGGCGAAAGTAATGAAGCCGTGAAGTGGTTCGTCCCGATATTTCGATGAAAAAGGGTGAGCGTTTCCCTCGGACCCCCCCCCCCCCCCCCCCCTTCCTCCGATTGTTAAATGCGTCGATTAAGAATGTGTCTCGTACGTGTTTCATGCACTGAGGTTTTTTATGCTCTTTTTTTTCTTTTTCCTCGATTCGTCCCTTGTTTGTCACGTTTGCTCACTTGTTTGTGTTCACGAGGGATTGCGCGAGCTGTGTAGAGTGTGTACGTCAGTATAAGTAAGTTCGGAAGCCCATGTTTGTGTTTCTTTCGGTTTAGTTCGAGTGATTGCTACCATTTTCATATTTTATTCATTGGATTTCGGTTTGCCGTCATTTTTTTTTTCAAGAAGGGGGAGGGATAAGGGGGGGGGCGCACCGATGACCGGTGTTTTTCCCCCGACGGTGTTTGTTTTTTCGGCGGTTGCCAAGCAACTGCGGTCGTCAACACAAAGTCTTGCGGTTTGAAGTTGTGGACGGCGGAGGCCTTTGTGAAACGACCGATTCGCGGATACGCAGACGAGCGATGATTTTCGATGCATCGATGTCCTCGCCGTTTGAACAGATGGGAAAGTATCGATCTGCTGATGGTTGAACCGATCGTGTGATAAATCGATACTTTCGCTCAGGGTTGAATGGAAGAGCAACGGTAATAATCGATAGTTAAGGAGTCAAGAATGTCCGACAACTCATTGAGTGTGGCTACCCGCAATAAGGTTGTCCCAAGAATGATTGGACTTGACAACTGTAGCTTTAAATGAAAACATCAGCTTCCATCCTCAGATAGAGCAACCTGATTGGTTAGGAGCCGTAAAAAGCTGATGTTTTCATGAAAACCATAGAAGTGTCAAATCCAATCTTTTCTGGGACAAGCTATAATTATCTCAATGAATGCAAGCATTGCGGGTAGCATACCCTATCTAAATCAAAATCCAATGAGTCCTCTGACATTCTTTTCTTCCCAAACTGCAGTAGTTCGTAAGGTTGTCGGTAATACTTGCAGGCTGTTTGTGTGCTTTCAGCCGAAAATCCGTGACAGGATAGACATCGATCAATGTGATTGATTGAAATAGAATCACGTGACTTGAAAATGCCATTTTTAGTTCAGTGATCAATATCATGAACGGTCGATTGGACTTACCCGGCTGTCTGCTTATTTGTCGTGTTATGCAAGTCACATTGTACTGAGTTTAAACCAATTGAATGGATCAGTGGCGTCATTTCGGGTTCGGCTTGGGGGGGGGGGGGGCAAAAATGTGATGACCTTTTTTTTTTTTTTTTTTTTTTTTTTGCTCATCAATGTTATTTTAGACACTCTACAGCCCTGCATATCCTATATTTACGGCCCTAAATTCCAACGAAACTCGTTACTGACCACCAAATTTTAGCTCAAAACTTTTTTCTTCTTAAAAAAAAAAAAAAAAAAAAAAAAAAAAGGTCATCACTTTTTCACTTTTGGCCGACCCTTGGGGGGCAATTGCCCCCCCCCCTTGCCCCCCCGCAAATGACGCTACTGGAATGGATCTGATGCAAAATTGTGCCGCAGTAATAAGGAGGATCGATTTGACTAGAAAATCACTGGAATGGAACGTTGGGAGCCTCAAAAAGTTCCAAAATATTCTCGAAAACGCAATCAATGCGTTTGAAAAATATTCCAAGTTAGCTGACATGGAGCAAGTGACAACCATCTAACAATAAGTGTGAAGTATAGAAAATTGCGATTAGATTGAACTCCTACCTTGTGAATCGCTCTTATTATGACAGCCATCTCAAATTTTTGTTCAAACGCATTTATTGAGTTTGTGAGTCAATTTTGGCACTTTTTGAGGCTCTCACTTTATGATCAAGTGTTTTTATACCTGTATTGACCATACATCTACAAGTGTAGCAAAATTGCAACAGACCCATTGTGATGTTTTCGCGTTTCCTTTTGAGCCTTATTCTGTGTCTCAGATTTTCAGCCCCCCCCCCCCCCCCCCCCAATAAATTGTTCCCAAGTACCCCGCCTTTTGTCTTTTGTTATGAAAAATGTATTAACGAATCGTTTTTTTTTTTTTTTTTTTTTTTTTTTTTTTTTTTTTTTTTTTTATTACCACTTTTCCTCATCAGAGAGCCCATCGAAATCTCGGGAGAGATGCTCCCCTTATCCCTCTCTTTCTCTCCCGCAGCTGTGTCGCGATCTCAAAATTAATTTTTTCAAGTCTTGCCCCCCTCCCTCCCTCCCTCTCTGCGTGACCCCCTAGCTATGTTCACCGAAATATTTTCCCGGAGTCCCGGACCCTCTTTCCTTGATTAAATTGCGCGTGACCCTAAAAGCACAAACTGGGGAAAGCCCGCGAATCCACACTCAAAGAAATAATTTTGTTCTCGCTAATGTTCAAACGCGAACGAGGCACTCGCTCCGCTCGCCCGCGGAACAACCGAAAGTTCCTTCAATCAGTAGAGTATGCAAATCCATATCCTAACAGTAGGATAAGTTGCATCAACTGACGGTGACCGACGCAGCAATTCGCATTCGTGCGTTCGCGATATCGGAAGGTTTTATTTTTAATTGAATGCGCATCAATTACACCTTTTTCATCGCTCCGATCTAGCGAGTTCCATCCGCTGTTATGTATGGATCGGGTCAGGTCGAGCACTTTATTTGTTAACCTTTTTTATATTTTTGATGTTTTGTTTTGATTTTTTTTTCTCATAGTGGTTGCGTTCAGTTCGGAAATAGTTTAACGCCCTTGCACTTAAGTCGATCGGAGCACAGTAAAGCAGGACGTTTACTGTCTATCACAAGGGAAAACCTGGGACTGTCAGGGATTTTTCCCCTCTCGGCCTCGGGAGAAATATGAAAGTACCTAAGGGAATGCAGAGAGAAAGCCTGTTTCATTAGATCTATAGGGTGTTAATTGGAGTCCAATTTTTTCCCATTCATTGATTTTATTTTGACTTTTGAACTTTGGCAGAAGTTGCGGCCTTTTCCGTAATTTTTGAGGGTGCGAATGTGTAAAATTCAAGCAAAAATGATTTAATGCGGCAGTACTTTCCTAATTCCTTTACGGGTGTGAAGCATGAGAGAAAATCTACAGCTGTTGGGGCATTTTGTTCCATCCGGAAAAACATGGAACTATCAGGGAATTTGAATCCGAAACTAGAGACGCGAATCAGTTTATTGATTTGCTCTGAAATGTCCAACTTGATGAAGTTTGAGTCGTCAAATATGTCAAAACTTTTCGTGTGAGATGGGTTTCATGCAGTGGCGTAGCTTGCAATTTGACAACGTTGTAGTTCGTCCATTTAATTCCATGAAAGTGATTGAACGATCGGGTGTTCGGTGAACATCTTTGCATTCGACCTCTTATATGGGTTTAAATGGCCACAATACAACGTTGCTAAACTGCACGCTACGCCACTGATTTCATGGCACCATTCATTCACGGAACTATCGAAAAGAATCATGGGGATGATGGAAAATCAGGGAATGTGAAAGTTTGAAATTGCCAGACACACTTCCCATTATATCTTTGCTTCGTCTTTCCAGAGTCCTTGAAATACATTTTTGGTGGCATTGGGGGATGCCAATTAACTTTTAGAATTATGATTCGTTGGAAAGCTTGCTCCAATCGTTTTGTATTCCGTTATAAAAATAGCTTTATGAAACGTACGCAAGTTCTCAGGAGAAAAAAAGTTTATGTACAACCAAAACAGCCTTTTAAAATAACTTCGCGGAGCAAAACTTCTAGCTCTACCGAAAAAAGTTGCAGCTGTACCGAAGTATTACTATATACTTGGGTAGAGGAACAGCCTTTCTTCTTGCTTATGATCTACCGAAGTAGTGCTTCATTACATCGGCACCTTGCTCCGGTAGAGGTAGAACTTTGGCTACGCGAAGCTTTTTTAAAAGGCTGCTTTGGTTGTACCTAAACTTTGTTTTTTCAGCGTTAATGTACTTTCGAATATTTCGACTCTAAAAATGCGTCCAAGGTAAGAAGGGCTCACAACTCAAGTTGTGCAATGAACCAAGTATGTCCGTAGCTCACTCTCAGAGGCCTACCGAGCCTTTCTGCTGTACAAACGTTGGACACATGAATATTTCATAAAGCCCGCATGCACGAAGATACTTTCCACGAATATCGTCCCAGCAATTTGCTCTGGATATTTTTCTTGAAAATTTTATGGCTGAAATCTGTGCCTACACATATATTCTCGTTGCGATCCACCATTATCTCTGGGAAGTTTGAAACGCGAAGACTTGGGAGTGTTCTCGACTTCTTTGTAAACCGCGCGGTCGAGTCATCTGAGCAAAGTCTGAATTATTGAAATCTTCAGAACAGTGACCCATAGCGTGTCCGCATGCATCATCGCCCCCCCCCCCCCTTCACACACCTCTCTCTTTTCCTTTTCGTTTATTTCTTTTGATTTTCCATTGTGTCTTGTCCAATCAACGATTACTGACATTTTCCACGGCATGCATGTATGTATTTCACCGTGTCTATCACTGCCTCAGAGCCCAATTCGAGTACGGGACGAACGGCCCTTCCTGTTGACTTCAGTTGCGTCATTTGAGAGGAGCGGGGTGTGCCCCCCCCCCCCCCCCCCCCCCATTCACCTAGTGATTTGGGACATCCTGAAGTTTTGGCTCGAAGTTAACATTCAAGAAGAAGAAGAAACAAATTTCATACCGTGAAAGTTAAGAATGTTTGTAATTTCTAGAAATAATGTGGGGGAAAATGCGTTTTCTCAACTTCCCCCCCCCCCCAAAATTGTATACGTGAAATAGGACATTAGTGTCATTATTAGGCTCTCGAATAATAGAGTTTCTGGAATAACATGTGTGTGAAGCAAAAAAAAAAAAAAGTCCTTGGATTTTTTTATGTGTGGCTAGCAAAATTTACGTGTAATGCATGTTTGTAAAAGATACCAGGAAATGCCGCTTCCTTATATTTCCTTATAACATTTTCAAATAAGCAGTCATGTGCCCAGTCTAAAAACACTATGGTACTTGTCATGATTTTTCATTTGCTTGCATTTATTCCCCTATCGAATATTCCTTGAAAGTTTTTACCAGTCGCAGTTCTCAGACGTCGAACACAAAACTTTCCTGAAAGCCTCTTAATTTCTCGATGGCCTGTCAGACCGCAGACAAGTGAAGCCACCTGCTTCAAAGAAAGTTTGTGCAATGGTTCTCACTATTGATGCCCCAATACGGCTTTGCTATTTGCCTTTAATATTTAATGACCCTCGCTCATTATAGTCTGGCTACAAAATGATGGAAGAAAGGCTTGGCTCCAGTGTAAAAGAAAGCATTCATCGCGGATGCCAGATCGTGCAATCTGGGAACGTCATTATTTTGTCCGATTAGGTCGAATTCGAGGGTGCCCATTTTGCACCCTGTACTTCGATATTTTTCACGGGTTTAAGGGAGTAGTCTACTTTTTTAACATATGTTGTCTTCCTTATTACATATTTCTGGGCTGCGATTTTCATTTTAAGCACATAAGTATTGAAAACTTAGATTCCCCAATTTTGGTCGCGCGGGTAGCATCATAGCCCCCCTCCCACCCCCCAAGGACGGTTTCGATGGTTCAAATGAGTTGTTTAATAGCAAAAATTGAAGCAAAGCTAACGCTCACTAGAAAGTTTCGCCTCATTTTTTAAGTTTTTAAGTGAAATTATTTATTCTTTAATTTCTTTGAAAAACGCGTTTTTGTTTTTTTGTTTAAACAACTGTGGAGAAAACAAAAGTCAGCTCTCCTCGTGAAAGTAGTAGGACTGTTAAAAGATAATTCAATTTCTTTTTTTCAACGCATAAGTCAAAAGCTATCGTAGAACTCGAGATATTGGTACATTAGTGCAGCAAGAAATAGAATGAACCTCAGTGCTCCTATTAAACGGACCAATGCAACGTTGCCTGACTGCTCGCTTTACGCCACTGTATTTAAATCCATCAAAAATAATACGATTTTTCAGCGCAATCTGGCATTCATGGTGTGAATCCTGGATCGATACCTATGTAGTGAACAAAGGAAGAGACGAAACGCGCTATCGCACAGCAGGAAAACAGTATCTTTTGAGCAAAAGCAATCATATCGGATGACCGAAGGGAATCACCGAAGTACAAAGCTGGGTGCGGGATATTTTGTGACTTTGTGTAAGTCACGAAAAGACACTCGCTGAATTTTGTTTGAGGTTGGATCCGTTGAGCGATGAGCGCTCATGAAACGAAATTCGTTGAAATGTTCAGTTTTGACTCCTTGTTATTGTTTGGTATTTTTATCGGTGCATACAAATAAAAAAAACCGAACGAACTGACGAAAACGAACCATTTGGTGAATGCATTGCCGTCTTCTTCCATACCGGAAGGCGCAAAGTTGGAGGTAATGGTCACGCGGGTTCTACTTTTCGCCATCTGCTTTCGGGAGACGGTAGGTTTTACGCAGTTTTTGGGATTTTTCGGGCATTTTTGGGCCATTTTGTCGATTTTACAGTTGGGAGGCATTCTGATGGTGCTCTTAATAATTTGAGCGCAAAAAAAAAAAAAAAAAAAAAAATCGACCAATTATTAGGAACATCACCTGAAGCCGCCCCTCACAGTTTGTAGCGACGTGGAAACCCAAAAATGCTTAGAAATGCCCGACAACTGCACCCCACTGTCTCCCATAAGCGGCTGTAGATGTAGAAACGTTTACGTAGCAGAAGTTTTGTCATAGATCCATTGAATTCGAATAATTCTGAAATGGAACTCGAAATAGATGAAAGGCGCTCGGTAAGGATACGCGAACATCCTAACAGAATCAATAGTTGCAAATGCCTCGTCGGAAAGTGTTATGACTGCCCATGGCATGGCCCCATAATTACCTGTTATTGGCGCCGCCTTCGCCACTCTAGACGATCAGAATTACGGAATGGTGTTTTCAGCGCAGGCATCGATTAGCGGCTATCGATTGCTCAGACTCCCGTTCTGAAAGGTGCAACTTGCAAAGGCATGCCCGGAGAATCGTAACGCTGTGATTAAAGGTGCTTTTGTCTCCATGAACCAACCCTTGGATTTTTTTTTTTTTTTTTTTTTTTTTTAAACCCCGTCTTGTTTTTCTTGTAAACTTTCTCCAAGATGGCCGCGGGCGGCAGCGCGAAGCTACGTAAGAGGTGGCGTGAATTTCAATGAGACGTTGGTTGCCGATTTGTCCGTGTAACTGCCTGCGCTATGTATTCTTATGTATTCCTTGGTCTTACAGTTACGGCTCGCGAATTGCGATACAGTTACGGCTCGCGAATTGCGATGTATCGCAAAACCCATCACCCATATGTATTCATATAAAAACCTATGAAAAATAATCGACACTAGAAACCGATATTTTTGTCCAGGTTTAGATGGGAGAAAAACGATTTATCAATTGTTCACGAGCTGCCACTGATGTCTGCTAGCTCTTGTTAATTCGATTCTCGATCGAAGTGAAGCAGATAATTTTGAGTATCTGGTTTTGACAAATAGCGTTGAGCTATGCCGAAAACGCAGCAAGACGCATCGCATCGGTGAGCGGCGCACGTGCACTGGATCGAAGCATGGATTTATCCGGACATGAAAAGTGTTGCTGCTTTTTGCTAAAAAAAAAAAGTTGGTTATCTCATGTTAAGCTGTTAATTGCATGATTTCACTCCGTTTCAGGTTTTGTTGCTACATTTAATGTTTATATTCTTGATTTTCATTATTGTAATTTTGTCCGGGAAATTTCATGCTTTGACCCCCTGTGCAGCTAGCAAAGAGTTTCAAGTCGTTGCCAACCAACCGGATACCGTGAGCCGACTTGCGTCTCGAATTGTCCGTGGGTCCATCTACAAAGACGATGTGAGCGGGGACTATAGCTAACGCAAAAAGTATTGACAGTGAAGAATTCGATGGATGTGGCCAATCCAAGGAATCATCAGCGCGCCTTGTGCTTTCTGGGCTGTCAAAACTCTTGCGTTTGCCAGTAATACTCCAAACAGGTACTCTCAGGTGGAAGACGTATGTCGATTCACGGTCACTGATTGGGTGAACCAGCTCACGGTCGCTGATTGGGTGAACCAGCTCTGGTGAGCCGACTGACGTTGCTTTCCTATAAGCTCCCGAGAGAAGTCTTTCTCGCACGACCCTTCAAATTGGCTACTTTAACTACCCGAGACCAATAAATATTCGGTACCGACGGTCCTGCTCCCAGATAAGTGGTGAGCACGCACGGCCATTTAAAACCACACGTAAACGCTCACCATCCAACGTCTTTCGGGGACCGTCTGCGTCTGTATCGAACATTTATTGGTCCCTGTATTTATCTTCCTTGCGGGCTCTGACTGTCTTCTTCGCCACGTATGCAAATCGAGTATCCTGACTGTTGATTGGAAAAGACACAACTTGCGTTTGATATCACGAATAAGGATATTTCGTGCCTTCAAAATGAGGCTCCCCTGTTTTAATATACCTTGTGGTATGCGTTATAGCGCTTCGTAAAAGATCAAACTTGCATCGATGAGCATCGACGAGTAGATGAACCAACTGATGCAAGTTGAGTCCTTGCTCTTTTCGTCAAACCTCAAACTGCAGAATTGTTTAACGATGGGTAGTGAGTCATCAGATAAGACCCGTTTTGGTCAAGTTCAGGTTTGAATTTTGGAAGTGTCAGGTTGGCAATCCTGCAGTTTGATCAACCCCGTTTAAGCGTGTACGAAGGCCTTATGCCCCCCTGATCACAAGTGGTATGGTAACCTATCGCTTTGGAGTGCACGAGCACAGGGTGGAGAAAAAATGCCAAGGGGAAGTAACTTGGACTCAGTCTCAAGAACTACCCGATCATCGGCCTTAGCAATGGACAAAATGGGTGGGGAGGGGGCTGGAGATGATGGTGACCGACGTCCGGCGGCGCGGGTTGCCTATATAGCCAGGCCGAGGAGCCGAAGGAAAGCGAGCCGCTCGGCGCGGGTGAATGTGTATAATAAAAGTGTATCGGTAAATAAATTAAACAAATTTACTTACAATAATCCATTTTGACGACCCATTCGCGTGTTCGCCCGCCGTTGCATAGACCCGGAAAAGTTGTGTATCGGTTGTAACCATGGTGACCTTGCGGGAGGAGTGTCGAGGGGGGAGGTGGTTTCTATCCCTCCCCTCTCTCCCTGCTATCTACTCGCATATGCACCCGCCCCTCGGTTTCGAGCGAAAAAAAAGAAGAGAAAGAAAGTGGAAAGGAGGAGGGAGGGAAAATTCTTCGTACTCATAATGTTAAGTAGCGAGTTGTGAGTGTAATTCCGAGTTGGCTCATAAAATATTTAGCTGCCGATACCCATGTTACCCCTTCGCCCCCCGCTCGATCCCTTCGTGTCCTTTGCTGCCCCTTTGAAATACAGCCCGCTTGGACTGGAACAACGCCCCCTTTCCCTGCCACACCGCGGTCGTAGAACTCGCCTCAAGTGTCAGGTTGAACGGTTTTGAAGTTCGGCGTGCAGTGTCCAGTATTACAAGTGATTGAAGTGACATTTTATTAGTCGCGGTGTATGGTTGTTTCGCCGATCGGAAAATTTTGAAGTAACCGCGCTTTAATTTGAAAATATATTTGTTGGACGGCTCGAGATTCTGAAAACGGAGAAGGACTCTTGAAGTGAATGCTGAGGTAAATAGTATAGCTTCTTAATTGCTGCTAAATTTTTGAATTCTCGCTTCTACCGCACAAGAGCCGTACTTACTCGCGATTCGATCTTTTCTTATTAAATTCCCCGTTGGAAATTTGCCTTGCTTGTGTATACGGACAAGGAAGTGGTCATTTTCTCATAGCTTTGATGTGGTAGTACTTGTCTCGTCTCAAAATTAATTTGTCATCATTTATGCATGCATTGCCTTGTCATTTTTAAACTTGCACGAGGGGGGGGGGCTGCCCGGTATTACGACCTCTGGCTAGGTGATAGTTTGGCGGTAGTTAGAGCTCTAACCTCAGTTATACGAGGAGTCCTTTTACCCAGGAGTCTCAAATTGTCTCGTCCTCATACGATTTGTCAAAATTTTATTTCGGTAAATCACGGTTAGGTCGAACTTTAATTTCTGTATAATTAATGCTGTTAATCATACACGAGCTTTGGCGGGAAGTTGGCGCTTTTCTTCGCATCAGAAATTAACCACGAGATTTTATCGGAGCCACCAACCGTCAACGGAAATTTGCTTGGCTTGTAATACGCGACTCCACTCCACTCGGTCACTTGAGATTGGTTCCTAAAATGAAACGTAGCTGTGACGCAATGCCCTACGATAAAAGTACTCGGTCCTCGAATTTAACAAACTGACGCTTATTATCAATGGAGATGTCGTTGCTTTGAATCTCACATCGCACCCGCATTGGGTATGAATCATTCTACTCCTACACTCGGTAATAATGTTTAATTAATTCGGTGCATCAATTTTCGTCGTTATCTTATCAAACTGCTGCAACACCCGGAAAGAGCTGAACAAGTTAAAAAATTACATCCGCAGCTTTTCGTATTTCTATAAGCACTCTTTAACGCATTTCTTTAGTTGAATCTATTATATGTCTATCTATTTATTTGTCTATCGCTTTATTGATTAATTTATTAACCTATTTATCTATCTGTTTATTTATTTATTTATTTATTTATTTATTTATTTATTTATTTAACTATCTCTATTTGTTTATTTGGTTACTTGTTTCGTTCAAATGGGAACAGCGACCTAAATATTAAAATCCACGAAGCTTTAATAATGAAGCCGGAAAAATGTTGTTTCGATTCCGATAGTACTAACAATAAGTGAAGCAGAATAAATTTCAATTTTTTACATGAAAGTAAAGAATTCGAACATTAATCTGCACCCCTCAGGCGACGAAGAGTTCAGAAATGCCTTTTTAAACTAATTGAAAGACTGGTTTTATCATCTACATTTACAAGAGTGACTCCTTGCCTCGGAAATATCCCCGAACAATTTTAAAACACCAGAGTGAACTCGATGAAATGACAAAAAGCTGAGAGTGAACCGTCGATATTTAATGATGAAATAAATACATTTTAAGACCTGAGGTAACTCCTGTCCTCAGGGTTTGAAAACTTTCGCAACTTCTAACTTTTTAAACTTCAAGATTTCTCCGCTCAGCTTTCAATCGGCCCACACTGGGCCACAGACTACCGTTTCACGCGAATAATGTCATTTTTTTTTGAAGTTATAAGGCGCACTTGATTTTTTACAACTTTACATATGTGTGTAATTCCTAAACCAGGACGCTTGAATAAAAAAAAACCAAAGGCACCATTGTTCTCAGCTCACCAAGTACTATCATTTTCTGTAGAAAACACAATTTTTCAGACCTTTGCAACTGCCCCACTATAAATTTTTTACCTAATCTTTGAACCAACGTGAGATCCACAGTATTTGACCCTTTTTAGCGATTTTTGCATCATCCATCACAATCATTACTTTAATCATCACCATGTCAGTTTTGAAGTTAGAACCCAGAGTCGTATGGCGTGTTATGCTGATTTTGTCGAAAATTAACTTTTCTCAGAAACCTACCTCAATGCAGGGGTGCAAAATGCTCCAAAACTTCGGAAGTTTCACGCGATCCATAACTTATTTCCTCACAGGATTTTAAAAAATTTCCTCAAACAAATTTGAAAGTGATGACTTTTTTTTTGATTATTTTAACATTTCAACACTGTATGTTCGCAAAATGACCGATATTTTCCCATGTTTTACACTATTTTCCTGGGAAATCCTTATTGTCATTATTAAAAAAAAAAAAAAAAAAAAAAATTGACAAATTTCCTCACTTTCACGCGATCCGCGGATCGCTAGATCGGGCACATTTTGCACCCCTGCCTCAATGTCAGTTTTGAACATTTCGACGTCAGAAATGAATAGAGAGCGACCCGAAATATCCTCATTCGCCAATTTTCATCCAAATCCACTACACATAAACCGAGTTATGAATTATTCTCGTCAAACGGTATAGTCTGCGTAGCCCAGTGTGCGGACCTCGTATCTTTTGACCTTTCTCATTCGTTTACATCTCTTGAGAATTTCATTGATCGTGAAGGGGCTCACTTTTGAGCAGTTGTGAACCTACGTTCATTTCCCCCCCTCTTCATTTTGTCAAACAATTGTTCTTGGAATGGAAAATGAAAGATTGACAATATACTTTTTAAGTAAGTGAAATGAAAAATTCCGACAATTTAATTGTGAGAATTTGAGCTTATTTTCGGAAAAGGTCAAGCATCTTCACCCCTCCACATCCCCTTTTCGCGCTTACCCTTTCACCCCCCCTCTCTCTCTCTCTCTCTTTTGCGACCAATGTGCAATGCCGTCTGATATGAAGGATGGGTTTTTATGGGGAACTAGCGTCCAGCCCGGCTTCGCTTGCGATCGATTACCGTACCACTCGTTACTTATCGTTTTCCTTTGAATTTTCGAAAGTAATCAAGTTGGATTCAAGTGGTAATCAGGCAAGTCGCTTTTAACGAAACCTAAGTTTCAAGATGAACGATTGATACCATTTCTCTTTGGATTACCTACAAACGCAGTTTCAGATAGAGAACAATAGGGCTCTTGCAAACTTTTGCTACAGGTGATTGAAGAGTTGATTCTTTCATTAAAACTGTGAAAATTACGATGAGTACACTAAAAATTATGAAATTCACTCTCAGAATCGGGCTTATTATGGCGGAGGGACGCAGTTATCATGGGAGATTCCCATCTAAATTGAGACATATGTATATCTGTGTTTTCGTAGAGGAAGTGTGACATGATGCATGATCGACAGGAATCTCCCATGATACCTGCGTTGAATCGCCTTTCACGATCTTGCCCTTGTAGCAGTTATGAGAGTTGATTACTGAATTTTAGACTTTCTCTGTGTGATTTTCGCTGGTTTTTACATCAAATTAATATGGTTATTCATTAGCTCACAGCGCGAAAGTTTGTAAAAGCTCCATTGACATTATTTGGACCCATCTTGTGACTTTGGATCTCACTCACCTGCTTGTTATGATGAACGCATTCGTTCAAACGTTCGAGAGAAAGGATGTGATTCGATGGCCAAAACTATCATTATCTTATTAGTCTTAAGCATTTTACGTTTTAAAAAATAAAAATTGGTAACAAGCTGATATTTGATACAGCTGCTCATCTAATCCCTCAAGGACTTTGAAAAGTTTCCACTCTTGGACCCTCTGCAACGTCCCATTGGGGGGGGGGGGTCCGAAAATCGAGTTTTCGGGCGTAATTTTACTACGGTAGCAGATATCGATTATTCTAATAAAATTATCAGAATCCTAATCGAATTTCCTTCAAAAAGTGTCTCAAAGTGATGCAATCCTTTCGTCAGACCATAGCCGTAACCAGAAATTTTTCTTGCTCTCTCGCTGCCTATTTGACTGCATGCCGTAGAAAAGGACAGAAACGGGGACTGAAGTCCCTCTGGGTCCCTCTGTCCATCCTTTGCTATCACTTGCGTTCAAATGGGTAGTAAAAAGAGAGAGAGGCAAATTCCTGGCCACGGCTGGGGGTATGCGTCAGACCCTCCGTTTACCTCAATATAAAACGCGGTTACATGATTCGTGGTGCCTTGAAAAAGTCCTTGAATAGCCCTGATTTTATTTTTTGTTTTTCGTTTTTCGCATGCTTCAATATCCTTGAATTTTTTCGAAGTCGTCAAATGTACTTGAAAATCCTTGAAAATGACCGGCTTCAGCTTGTCAGCTCGCCATTTTGTTTGATAATTTTGTTTGTGTGCCTGAGAAATGTCTTGTCTTTTTGGTTGCGAAGTCACGAGAAAGAATGCAAAAGCCAAGAGAACCTTTTTTTCTTTCTTTTATTTTTTTTTCTCTGTTTTCTTCTAGTTAGTGCACCCTTTAATGAGAATCACCTTGTGGTTTTTCTACCCCTGGAGAGTTGGTTATAAAACGACTACGTTTTTGCCTGTTGGGAAGTCCTTGAAATCCTGTGAAAAGTCTTTGAATCTTAGGCTTGGGGGGGGGGGGCAAAAATGTGATGACTTTTTTCTTTTTTTGCTCATCGATATTATTTTAGAAACTCTACAGACCTGTATATCCTACATTTACGGTCCTAAATTTAAAAAAAAAAATGCCTCCCGGCAGGCCGGTAAGACGAAGTAGATTCCATGCTTGGTTACATCATTTTTTCAAAAATTTAAATATAGGTTATAATTTTCGTTAAATTTTTTTTTTTATTTCATCAGCTGCTCAAAATCCAAATATTATTGTGAAAAAGATTATATTACCAATAGAGAAATGTGTAATCTTTTCAATGCAAGTGAGAAATAAAAGCTAGGTTATATAAGTTTTTCACAAATTTCAATAAATAGGTTATGTTATGATTTTCTTTGAATTATTCAATTTTTTTTATCAGCTGTTCAACATTTAAATAAAAATACCCATGAGAAAAAGATTATAGTACCAAGATAGAAAAATGTGTAATCTTTGTAACGCTAATTAGGAATAAATCTGAATAAGAGCAGCTGATCAAACAAGAAATAAATAAATAACGTACCTAAGCAACATTGCACGTGTAAAACAAAGAACGAGCAATTATACCAATACACTATCCTTGTCTTTCACATTAAAATTCCATAAGAAACTAAATAGCTCGTAAAACACGTAAAACACAAGGAAAATTTAAGAAATGGAGCATATGAACTAAAAACATCCTCCACGATATATACTAAAATTTTTGAACCAAAAAACAATTTCTTCATATAAAACACTGCCAAAAAACCCGAAAACACATCACTATAACTCGCTTACAACGCAAAAAACGAAAAAATGACTCGAGTAAAAAGTTGCGTATCAAAACGGCTAACATAAATTTCCCAAAAAAAATACTCAAAACAAACACTCCTAAAAATAAACCTCAAAACACATTTTACGACTCAAACACGGCCCATAACGCGAAAACTAACTGTCGGATTTACACCATCTTCGAACTCATCCAAGAATTAAACTCAACGAATAGATGAGACAAATTTCAAAAATAAAAACCAAAAATTACGAACAGGATCGTGGGACATAAAAACGGTAAAACTGGCTGAAACATACATATAAAGATATATATATATATATATATACAATTTTCAACGAGTGGTATTTTCTCACTCAGGGGACCATGAAACGTGCTCATTTGATAAAATTTCCCGAAAAATCCAACATCGCACCCTCCGCAATAAGTAGATTCATGGAATCTACTTAAAAAAAAACTCGTTAATGACCGCCAGATTTTAGTTCGAAACTTTTTTCTTCTAAAAAAAAAAAAAAAAAAAAAAACTTTTGGCCGACCCTTGGGGGGGGCAACTCTGCCCCCCCCCCTCCCCCCGCAAGTGACGTTACTGAAAACTCTCCATTCTCTCACCATGCACAATTCTCAGGAAAGAGAACATTCATTGTTTCATGGGCATCTTTTTCAGAAATGTCCTCAATTAATTGTGATAGCACGAGACTTTGATTCTCCTCAGTTTTTTTCGAATTTGATTTGTTTACCGCGAGTCTAAAGAATTGTTATCTAGTTTCCTCAGACTTCGCGCGAGCGATGTTGTTATGTTTTATTCCGCGAACGAGGCCAAGAAGTTTGTTTACTCCATCCTCAAACTCGACTCTCGGTGATTGCAATTAAAGTGCAAGGAGCAAGGAAATCCAGTCGATTTCTTTTCAAGGGTCGTCGAAGTAATTTGCACCCTAAGTACGCTCGTTTTTCTTATGGTTAGTTTCTATTTACCGCCACCAGACGACCATCAGCAACGTGCTAGCGTGCGCGAGACGCGTCGCGTCGTCATCGGCGCGCGGCCACGCGTTTGTTTGTATCGGTCGCCCTGGCAACGGGGGCAACCCCATCGAGCTTTTCGAGTGTAGCTCTCCTCTTCAATACAGTGTTTCAGTCCAATACCGCGACCTATATTATTTGCTTGCCTGTAATTTACTCGTCTCGACCAATCCGGTCGGAGGAGGAGTCTCGCGAGTGTGTGCGGTACGGTGGTGTCGACGCCGCCGAAGCGGAGTGTTGTTGCGTTAGTCTAATTTCGCCCATCGTTTGCCTCTCCATTCATTTTCGTAATTTGGCGCGCGCCGAGCTTCGAGTTGATGATCGGTGTGTGTCCGGTCCGTATCGGTCGTTCGTCATGTCACCGTTCGTCAGTCGTCGTCGTCGGTCCTCTCGTTCGGACGTCGAGACGTTCACGTCACGGACGTCGATCGTCAGTTCCTACGCCTCTGCTCTTCGCGTCGACGTTAACTGCTTTCGTCTCCTCCGGGCTATCGGGGTTTTTCGGCCGATGTTGGTATCGTCGGTACCGGCCGCCCTTCGATTCGACCGTATATCCAAGGAGTCGGTTGAAATTCACGTTGACCTCGGTTTCTCGTCCGCGTCTTCAGTCTTTGGGTTACGTTTTGCTGAAAAGGTTGGTTGATTTGTTTGCCGCCCCCTCCTCCCTTTTAATTTTCCCTCTTCGAGGGTTTTCGACTGAATTCGACGTGAATTAGCATAAAGGAGCTGAAGCCCATTGAAAACCGAATTGGAAACGGTTAAAACTGCACTGCTTTCTCATTTGACTCTATGCCCCTAACTGCATTTATGTCCTTATTTTTGTACATTCCTGCAAAATGTTTAGGAATTTAGCGTATCATGTTCAGAAGGATTCATTGTAATAAGCAGCTCAATTTTGACCAGAAGAGGGCTGCAACCCCTATATGCTAGGCTTTTATCGAAATTTTACCCTCTAATGTAGTTATTGGGGAGTTAGAATTTGTTTTACTATTTTTCATTCCGTTACGAAGTCACGCTTTTGATGGTCTGAGGTCTTCAATTGTTGGGTGGACATGGTGGTATTCAGTCGTTCAAAGAATGTCAGTCAATCACTTGGAGTTTGGTTCAGGGTAGGCAACTTGCAATACTTATCACACGAATCCAAGTAGTGCTGGTGGCCTACCTGATCGGAAATCTAAGGCGTTGCCTGGAATTTTTTTTTTCGCCGGCTGTATTTTCTGTCCTTTCAATTTGATTCGTTTTGAATTTGATACTTATTTTATGGATTCTATAGAATCTATAGAAATATATTTATGGTTGCTTAGTGGATCGTGTAGTCGCGTTTGAATATTTTTCACTCTCCGCGATTTCTGGAAAACTTCCGTTTTTTTTTTTTTTTTTTTTTTTTTTTAAGTCTTTTTGTTGTCTACAATTACTTTTGTCACTGATGTATTTTCTTCTGTAATTTCGAAGTCCGTATTTGTTTGCTTTTTTTGTCCAAATGTAGATTTAAAAATTCTTGCACGGAGCTAACCTTCAAATTCTGTTATTTTGAGGTTTTGTGTCCGTTCTTCAGTATGTCGAAGGTGCTCCTTCGATTTGGCTTAGTTTCAAGTCTCGCTTCCTAAAAATACTAGAGCTATCCCGTGAAAACATACAGATACACTTCAGGAAAATATGAGACGTAAATTCTTAGTTTTGCTTTTCTGATAAGAAAATCACAAAAATGGGGAAATACCTTCCCGCTGGGAGAGAGGTGAATTTTAATTATTTAGGTAACCGCAAAGATAGCGTTAATAAATAATTGTGAAAAAGTTGTCGAAGTTTTAATCTAAAAATTTCCGCAAGTATATAGCATATAATTTCCATAGCTGTAATCCGAACAACTTGGGAACAATTGGATGGAACTTTGTTTTAAATTTTCAAACGCTGTAGATAAACTCGCGTGGACTGTTCTGAAATAGTTAAAGACATGACTCTTTAGGTTATGACTTGGAAAAATTATGCTTTTCAATGCCAGCACTTTTAATGGGGACTGTGCACTGTGAATAGTTTTTTGATGAACTAAAAGTGTGTTCAAGGAAAATACAATCGTGTGGGGTTGTGCTTTTCGGCAAATCAAACTGTACTTTTCCAAGTTCCCCCGTTTAAATTGTTTGCACGGAAACAAAACCACGGTCAAAAAATCCATACGGATACCTGATTTTGGCACCTGCTAGATGTTATGGTAATGTTAACCAGAATTATACTATGTTTTGACTAGGTACTAGGTGATGTTACCTGATTGCATGTCAAATTTACTCAAAGTATCGGTAAATGTACCATACTTCTGGTCAAGTTTACCATAACATCTAGCAGGTGCCAAAATCAGGTATCCGTATGGTTATTTTCACTAATCTTTTTTTTCCGTGTGGTGTCGTTTTGTTTTGTTTTTTGTTTTGGTTATTTCCTTCAGACAACTTGCGTGACACTATATACATACATACTCTGTTTCATTCACTCGGCTCGAATCGGTGCTTTTGTGTAGTGTGTACCGCTACTTGCCTCGACATTTCGCAGGCGCGACTATCTTGTCTGCTATTGCCGGTATTGCATTTAAAACTCGAGTGATTCGAGAACGACACTGATGTAGGGCTAAGATATGAACGAAACCATTTTTCTACCCTCTTCTATAACGCTCGAGTTTTAAACTCGAAGGATTAGGCAGAGAAATAACAGAAAATTCTCGTAGATCTGCCTCTATTCTCATTCAATAATCTTCCTGGCTGATGAATGAACTGACAGACTCGGGCAATTGTCTTGTTTTCCAGATAAGCTAAAAGAAAACTGTCAAAGATTTTTTTAGATTTATACTAAAGTTGAGCTCAAGTCAGAAGAATTTGCCGAATTTATGACTTTTTGTTTCTGTTTTTTAAAGGAGTTATCTTCTCATTACCTTTTTGAAAGTCACTCAACACTTGCTTTTTCGTTTTAGTGAGATTTCCGTACAAATTTCGGAAACATTTCTTCACTCTTCGTTCCAAAATTGACCTTTTTGACCATAAAAAATCATGGAATAATTTCGAAAAAGAATATAATATTGGTGGGGAGAGAGAGAGAGAGAGAGAGAGAGAGAGAGAGAGAGAGAGAGAGAGAGAGAGAGAGAGAGAGAGAGAGAGAGAGAGAGAGAGAGAGAGAGGAGAGAGAGAGAGAGAGAGAGAGAGAGAGAGAGAGAGAGAGAGAGAGAGAGAGAGAAGAAAAACAAGAAAAACCTGGAATATCTGTAAAAGGAGGAAATTCTCACCGAGGAATATTGCTGGTTACCGTAACGAGAATACTGTTCAATACTTTCTTATCCAGACTTCCTGGAAATTTAATCGGAATTGTGGTTACTTTTACCGGAATTCCTGCTCGGGAAGTACGTCGCAAAATTTTTATTAAGTTAACCGAACATTTTTCGCAGTGCTTCTATCCCAATGTGTGGTAAGTGTTTCGTGATTTTTGTGTGATTTTTTGTTTTCGATGAGTCCAAGTTTGAAGCATTTTGAGCTCGAAAGGCTTCTTCGACGCATCGTTAACCCTCGAAGGGCCAGGATATTTCAAAGGGACGCCGCTCTTCCGTTTATAAAGGGAAGGTAGTTAATTGTTCGTACTCGGGGAAGTTGAAATTGCCTATACGATGCATTGAAGGCGCCCGAAGACATCTTATCTTTTACTTGTTTTCATCAATAGCCGCGTTTATCCGGCATGAAGACTTAAAACTATGTGAAGTAGACTAGAGAAGAAAAACTAGTATGCTCGGGCTTGGCCCTTAAAGGGTTAACTTCCAATAAGGGACCCAGGGAACATAGAGTGTACTTTTTCTCAGGCTTCAGCTTGGGCAAAGAATAAAGATTTTTGACTGAAGGGCAACCAATCGTTGCCATTATATTGTCTTCTGCCGACTGCCTCCCGCTTTTCTTCATAAATAATTGTTTCAATTCATTTTATATCCATTGAAAATCAAACAAAGTGAAAGGCTTTAGATTATAAATTAAAAATAAAAATGGTGCCAACTCAGTTGAGCTCTCATCTCCTTTCCAGTTCACACAATTTTCAAGCACTAATGAAAATTAAAAAAGTTCCAATTTCAATATTTTTCATCTAATTGAAATGCATCCGGGCATCGCGACTATATGCTTAGTCGAACGGTGGCAGATCCACTATGGAAATTAAATAATGGAATTTGAATGTTTCCGAGGTATGTGGAAGTTGGCTGTTGCAATTTTTTTCGTTGTAAATTAAAATGGACGCTATTTAAATTAACTCGAAGTTGTAGTTGTAGTTGGGTACGACACCCGGGGTTGAAAAGTTTGGCTTCGTACGAATAAATTTAATCAAAATGGAATGACTGTAATTTTTATTTTTATCAACTTTTGTGCTATATATATATTTTTTTTAACGTGATGATTTGGTAGCAGAAAAACCGGGCTGTTGTCCCCCTCTTTATTAGGGTAAACATAGGGTTTACTCATTTAGAAAAATCCCATTACTATTCTATTGTTGGTTTCTGAGATATTTTGGGTGCCAACTCTTTGTCACGTAAAGAGTCCTCCTACGAAGAACTGTACAAGGAGAATTATACAGGGTGTTTTATGTGGGTAGTTTGAAAGGAGTCGACTGCACAAACGAAGTTCGACGTCGAACCGGCGGATTTTCCCGGCATTTCGGCCCGTTACCGTAATTCCTTCACCATTCCTGCCATGTATCGGCAAAGAATCAAGCTGATTCCAGTGTCGATTAGTTCCAACCGTAGACACCACGATGTGCTGCTCAGAAAGTCAACAGCTTTTGGCTAAAATTGACGAATTTGTGCTAAAAGCACACATTTGAGGAACGTCAGCACCTGTGAGCATACTTCAGGAGATACCCTGAAAGTGTCTAGCTGAAACAAGCTCAAAAATAAAGCCAGAAATTGTGAAATACGAAAATTCTCAAAAGTCTCAATGAGTGCGACTAAAGCAAATAGACGTATTATCACTCGCACTCACTCTCACTCACTAAGTTTATAGCGAAATGGATTTCATATTTTACGGCTTTAATTCTAAACCAAATTTTCTCGTCTTGAGCTGAAAAAAGCAAAAACATAAACAAACAAACAAATTGCGGGTGCTGACGTTATTTATAGGATTTTGCGTTGTATCTACGGTTTCAGTTTATAAGCTAAAAACACGACTTTACTGAAAAATGACAAGTGGCGCTATCCATCGGATTGAAATATGGAAAAGTTTCGCCTGGATTCACCTTACGGTTATTCCCAACAGAATCTCGTCTAATGAAAGAATAGCTTTCGACCGAGCGTCGCGTTGTCGACATACAGGGTGACCATAAAAAAATAGTTAATACCCACTCAAAGAGTTAGACACATTTTCAAAAGTTCATACTTTTTTAATCTGATAACCTTAAGATGTTTGCTTAACGCCTAAAAGTGTCCGCATAGTTTTTGAGAAAAAAAATCAGTCGTGGTTTAGTCTCAATTTCGTTTTCCACGAAAATGCATTTTTTAAATTTGGGAAATTCTTAATAGGTCCTTTTTTTAATAGTACACCCTGTTTAATGTGAAATTGAAACGTTCATTTCTTACTAGCAACCCCCCCCCCTCCCCCCATCCTTCCGGAAGACTCCGAAACGCTTTTCTAGTTATTTCGGATTGCAGGGCGTCTGTAGGGCGCGACGCTCAGACGTCTGTTCTTGCACTGTTGGTCTAGCAGAGGGCGATTCGTTAGTGGGATCTGTGAAGGAGAGGGCAGATCAAGTTTTCGTGACCCACAGGAGAGGGGTAGGAAAAGAGAACTGGCGGGCGGGGGGGGGGGGGGGAGAGAATGAGTTACCCCTGCTCAGGCAGCGCGAGTAGCCCCAGTCGTTGTTCACGCGTGGATGAAAAGCTCGTTGTTCGGCTCCTCCACATTTCACTTGCTCAGGGGGGGAGGGGGGTGATGGGGTGGATAGGGAGTGTAGGGAGGTAGTTTAGAGCGTGGAGGAGTGAACGTCGCCACCCCCGCTGCACGGGGGGGGGGGAGAGGGCATTCCATTCCGCACCGGTTTTTATTTTTTTTAATAAGTAAAACCTTTTAAATGATCAATACTATCAAATTCCTTTTTCAGTTCCCGCCGGCCGGCCGTCGCACAGTGGGTTGAGCGCGATCTAATTGGCTGGCCGAAACCGGCAAGTTCAATTCACCGATTCACCCGCAACTTTCGTTTAAAATCTATTAAGTACTTGCGTTACTTGTACGCACGTCAATGAAATAATTTTAGCGAGTGAAAGTGTGGTGTATGTCTCTGAAAGTAGCTTTGCAAGTTTTGTTTTTGTTTTTTTTTTATGAAAGTTTGAGGTGATTTTTTACTCGCTGAAGTTTGGCCGATAAATCGGCCATTTGTGCCTGCCGTGCGTCGGAGAGGACTGCTTTGTAAATGATTACACTCAACAATATACGGAGAACAATGCTCGACTAATATCAACTAGGATTTCACTAAAAAGTCTCCAAAAAGAAATCCGACAGTTTTCAGGAAAATTCTGGTCTTTGTAAGTAGACTTCTGGCTTTTTCAGCAAACTCTTGAAGACCAGAATTTAATCTCCTGTAATTTGCTAAAACTTCTCTTCGGAAACTTTTTGAACTCTGACGAATTTTATTGGTTGTATTTTTTCTTCGTGTAATCATAAATTTGAGTCAGTGTTGTAAAAATTGTAAAAAAAAAAAATAAAATATTTAATTGCAATATTTGTGACTATTTCCGAAAAAAAAAAAAAAATACGCCCGTATAACTAGTGATGTGCTCGTCAGACCAAAAGCTTTCTTCAATCGCACTGCTGACTTTTCAGAAAGAACAAACACGTTGTTTTTAGGACCCTTTTCTCGGAAATGGCCTCTATTTTAAATAGACTTTGGTGTTCGATACAGCTCTAAGTGGAAGGTACCAAAAACGGAAACTTTTCTTGGGAGTGGGAAAAGTTAAAACTTTGAGAACTTCCAGGAGCCAACTGATTTGGAACGACTTCAGTTCGTTATGATACAAGATGGGCCCCCATTGTGCGGCAAAGCGCGCCCCAAAGCGCGCGTCATTTTGAAAAATTCATTATCAAGTCCCGTGAAAGCTCCGCACTTGCAATCGTCGTGTATGTGCTTCTCGCGCTTTTAATTATTGGCTCAGTGCATAAGTCAATTTCCATTCTATTCTAATTTCCCCCACCCCCTCCCCCCTCTCTCTCCCCCTCCCTCTTATCTTTCTCTCACTGTTCCTAATCATCGAAACCGATAAACTTTTAATATCCTCCGCAGTGGATACGGATTCAGTCGCTGCCCTCCACCCTCCAGCAATATACACGTTTTGCTCGATTGTAGCGTTCTAATTTGTGTATTTGTTTTCACACAACTGGTGGGGGAGGGGGGGGAGGTGTGTGCCGCCTGCATATTTTATTTTTTGTTGTTTTTTTGTGGAATGTGTTTTTACTGTGAAACCAGAACCTCCCTCGCTTCTCTCGGCGTTTTGAATACGGAAGCAGTGGAAGGATGCCAGTGGCGGCTCGTGCAATGTGGCAACAACTTATTCTCTCCATTTAAACCTATGTGAAACAATCGATCTTCGGGAGGTGCAATTGCACCCCCAATAAATCGATACTTTTCCATAGGTTTAAGTGGCGAAAAAGCATGGTTGTCAAATTGCACGAGCCACCGCTGAAGGATGCGTAAAGTGAATGAGAGGGCTGTGCTGTGCGTCGATGTATCGATCGCGATTCATTGCCGTCGATTCATCGAAGCCGAATTGGAGATCGCCCTTTGTAGGTTGGTTTTATTTTTATGAAGAGGAACGCGATTGGAAATGGTGATGGGGCTGATTCTGCTCTTTTGGAAGAGACGAGACGAGATAGTGGGAATCGATCATTCCCATTGGTTTAAACGTCGGCACGTGACGGATTTGAAGTCGTTTGAGTCGTTCATTTCAGAGAAATGACCCCTTCGTCCATCGATTGATTCGAAATCTGCCTGCACGTGACCCCTTTAAACCAATGAAAAATTGGTCGATTTCCGCTATCTCGTTTAGTCTTTTTCAAGAGAGCAGAATTAGCCCCCATTGAGCCCAGGGCAATATTTATGCTTGATCTTCCCGAGTTTATTAGGAACGTAATGGACTAGAAAACCGAAGAAGTTTGGAAGTTTTGGTTAAACTTGCAGGATCCGCTTAGCGATTTTTCCAACGTACTTTATGGGCCTGTCCGGTCCTCCCCTCCGCGCCCCTTCATTATTAATTAATACTTCCACCACCTTTTGTCTGCGTCGTGTCCGTGGGAACCGACTTCTTGTTAGCGGACTGTTTATCACACTTGTATTGAAAATGTTGGGTGTGCGGGTGTGTGTGTGTGTTAGGGTTGTTAGGTTAGGTTGCAGGTGAGAGCTGAGTGGAGTGGGGGTTGAAAACTGAAGGGTGTTTGTCTGCCCGACCGTATTTGCGTGCGAAAGAGTGAGAGCGGTGCACCGCACCGTTGCAATGACGTTGTGTTGTTGGAATGAAGGGGTGAAGGATGTTGGAAAGGGGTTGCAGCCTTGTAGGCAGTAACAGTTGGTGCTAACCGGCGCTGATTCTTAAACACGTGTTTCCATGTTTTGAGCAGGTGCTCCGTGCTTTCTGTAGTATCATTGCTGTAGTCTAGTCATAGCCGTTGCTAGAGCGGAGGGTAAGAGGGGGCACTTGCCTCCCCCCCCCCCCCTGGAATTCAAAGAAGTCAAAATTTCACGGTAAAAAATGAAAGGACAAAAGGAAATGCAATTTTAATCTAAGGATTAATAGTTAACAAACTTCATTATTTGTTTATTTTGTAATTTTCACTCATTTTTTGCAAGGAATCGTAGAATTAAACATTGTCCTTGCATGGTATCATTTTTGTCTGCTGTCCCTTTATCCATTATATCAAACACGCCAAAATGATTAATATTATTTGATACACCTACCATGGCTTAATAATTGTACACCATTTATAAGTTTTTTCCCCCCGGAGTGGGGAGGGGAGGGAGGAGGGAGGGTCTCCTAGAACTTCCATTGAGGTTTAATAATTTTGCCCCCCCCCCCCTTGGAAATTTTTCTGCGGGTGCCCATGCGCTCTTCGCTCATTTGAACGCATGTGTTGACGAGGATGGAAATATGGGCTGTCACACGACTATAGCCCCCGTTTCTGTCCTTTTCTAACCTATGCAGTTGAATGGGCAAAGCGAGAGAGAGAAATACTAATTCCTGGCTACGGCGGCCATTTTGCTTTTTGCCAGCATCTTCATTTGCATTTTCCCATTTAACTCAAAGTAATATTTTTAAATATTTGGCGACCCTGCCAAGCCCCCCTCCCCAACTTCGACTCCACAAAAGCCACCCATGGACCTTTTTACACCGATTGTGAGAAAAATTTCCCGTTGCCATATCAAGGTTTCTGTTTGATACTTAACTATACCTAACCAGAATTCCGGTTACAGTTTCCGATTTTTGTTACGGTAAGCAGGACATTTTTCTCGGTGTATCCCGTGTTTGCATTTTGCATGTGTGTGGTTGCCAAGTTAAAGTTCGAGTTATGACCGCACAAGGCGTGCTCACTGAACGAAAATCAACAATAATTTTATCTGACGAAACCATCAGTCATATTCTAGCGCGGTCGGTTGGTTCAGCGGTGTTGTGCTCAAGGGCTTGCAGTGTTCCCTGAAAGTGCAGCGTGCATTGAGCTTGCTCAACCACCAACCCCCCTCCCCCTCCCCCCATTCATCCCTTTTCCGCACCGCACTCCTCTCCTTGGCAAGTTCCTCACCGCAGTAATGCCCCTCTTCTCCCCTCCTCAGGCTGATCCGCTCCCACTCGACCACGGTTGTTTTTCGTGCCTTTCCGCGTCACGCAAGATATGCAACCCCCCTTGCATCATTCCCCCGCTCTTACCTCTATAGGATCCCTATCGTCTATCGATTCTCTCTGTCTCGTCGCAGCAGGTTATTTTGTTCTTTTTTTATTGTTTTATGTTTTTATTTTTATTTTTATTTTTTTAACAGACACCGACTCGACGAGCCGGCGAGAAGTGAGAAGAGGGAAATTTAAAACCAACCCATCAGATGTCGGGATTTTGCGTTTGAAAAAAGCATTTGATCCAATCAGATTCCTAAATTTTAAATTTTCCGCTCGTCACTGAAATAGTCGATGAAAAATCTGATCCTCCGGGAAATTTCGCGTATTGCGCGCTCTGGTGTGCTATCCAAAATAATCGAGATTTATCGATATACTGAAACAGTATGTCGTAACTCTCCATGGGGCAATTTTACTAATATTGCGCCTTTAGTATGCAGGGTGTCAATTATAAAAGAAGCCAGGCCGAATATCTTGAGAACGGCTTCGGATTTCTAAAAACGCTGAAACACGAGTTCAATTATTTTGAGGGGGACATCTTTTTAGTGGGTCACTAATTTGGTCGCCCCCATGGGAGGGGGGGGGGGTTTACGGACATTTCCCCCCCGCAATTTCCCCCCCCGGACACTTCCCCCCGGTCATTTCCCTCGAGGACATTTCCCCCCCGTCAATTTCCCCCCCGGACACTTCCCCCCCGGTCATTCCCCCCCCCCCCCCAGTTACTTCCCCCCCGAGGTTATTTATAGCTAATCAAATAATCAATCATCTTTACCTCACAATTTACACAGGTTTGAAGGGCGTGTTTGAAAAGTTGCATTATTTGTTTTGTTTTTGTTTTGTTTTAAAGATTTTTTTCATTGTTAATGTGTCATCAAAATCTTTCAAGAAGGGGGTGTAATCTATTAAACTAAAAAAATCTTTTGGAGATTGACAGATTCTGAAAGAGAAAACCAAACATTGCATTCAACTCAAAGAATAAACACATATTATATCCTGAAATCACTTGAAAACTTGTTGAAAGCAACATCAGAATTTAAAGAACATTTCACCCCCTCGGATATTCCCCCCCCCCCCCGCGTCTGTTCCCCCTAATTTTATTGTTAATTAATTACTTTTAAAAATTATTACTATTAAAATTATTTTATAAAATAATTATTTGAGTTGAATGCAATATTTGGTTTTCTCTTTCAGACTCTGTCGATCTCCAAAGATATTTTAGTTTAGTAGATTACACACCCTTGTTGAAATATTTGATGAAACATACCAATGAAAAAAATCTTTAAAACGAAACAAAAAATAAAACAAAAACAAATAATGCAACTTTTTAAACACGCATTCAAACCTGTGAAAATTGTGAGGGAAAAACTAATTGATTATTTGATTAGCTATAAATAACCTCGGGGGGAAGTAATGGGGGGGAAATGACCGGGGGGAAATGTCCTCGGGGGGGGGGGGCGGATGTCTTTGGGGGGGGAAGTGTCCGGGGGATATTGACAGGGGGGAAATGTCCCCGCGGGGAAATGACCGGGGGGAAATTGCGGGGGGGAAATGTCCGGACACCGGAGGGGGGTTAGGGGTACCACCTCCCTAAATCCAATACTTCAAATGGGGACCCCCAGTTCATCAATTAATTTGATTTTATATCATCGGTTGTCGTACTAATGCTTAATGCGTTATGGTTTCGGGGAGTAAAATCTATCCTTGGATCATTTCCACTCGTAATAATCCGTGCTCCTTTGTAGCAGCAATTTGTACGGGTACATACACTGGCCTTTACGTGCCGAACAAATGTCACGCGTGTTCTGGTATTTTATCAATGAATCTTGTGTCGAATTGTTCGAATCCTCCCGCAATTCTATTCACTTATTTTGCTAATTCTATCTTCAATTCAATTCTTTCTAACAAGCTGTTTCCGTTTAACTAATTGATTGACCTTGTTTTGTTTCAGGATCGCAGCCTGATCCTTCAACACCATTGTTGCTGACAAACCTCGTTTTCCCCGGTTTAAAAAAGTAAGTATTTAGATTATTTATTTATTCATTTATCTATTCGTTTTCTTTTTTATTTATTATTATTATTTGGCCGAACCATCGCTCGAATGCTCTAAGGCTTATGGCAGTCGTAGCCTTGTGGCTCAAATTTCACTGACAATTGTTTTGTGAAAAATTGATCCCCTGAGTAATTTATTTTCTCGACGATTTGCGCCAGAAAACAAAAAAAACAAAAAAAAAAAAAAAAAAACAAAAAACAAAAAACAAAATCACCGAAAAACTTCATCACCACCAGGCCACCACCGTTCATACTTCATAGTAATCCACAAGATACCGTGTCACAATTCTGTAAACGGATGAAAAAGAAAAAAATAACACGGTTTTCGTCGGCAAACCCGGGTTTGCGTAGCTCTAGTTGAGAAGCCTCGCGTAAACAAAGCTAACCGCAGCATCGTTCCATCGTGAGATTCATTACGCGGTTTTTTTTCGTTAATTATAACGAAATTCAAAGTTGAATTTATTCTCATTGTTGAAGGACGATTACGCAACGGCCTGAAACCTTCGAACGGCCTAGAGCTGCCGATTTGCGTATAATTAACGGCATTTTTCAATTCATCGATGATTCCACCGGTTGAAAAAAGATTTCACAGTTCAGATCAGTGTATGGCTGTAATGCACGAGAATACTCTGATCTGTAATGTTTTCTCAATCGGTGGAAAAGCTGCTAAGTAATTAAAATATCCGCAAGTTTTTAAAAGTCATCGACGACTCCACCGGTTGAGAAAAGATTATACAGGGTGTTTTTTTTATCTCCCCCCCCTGGTTTTTTTTCTTGCTAATTGAGATAAAATGTTGCGGTTTGGACTATTCTTCATCATTTTGGCTGAATTTTCTTTTTTTGGGGTCGAAACCCCCCCAACCCCCCTAGGGGGGCCCCCAGGGGGGCTATCTCAAAAATTTCAAATGGCAACCCCTATTTTGTGATACATCGTTCGAAAGGGCATAAAATTCTAAGACTTTTGGCGCAAACCGGAAGTTGATATCGTTTTTCGTTTTCGATATATCGAATTTCAAAGTTCGATTTGGACCCATTTTCAAAAAATCGTTACTCCACTTTGGAAAGTCGGAATTAAAAAAACTATGGGTCCAAAATACTCTAAAAAGCAAGTACTTTTCAGATAACGAAATGGTTTTGACATAAAATTTGATTTTAGAGCCCCAAATTTTTTTTAAAAATTTTGCCCCTAAAAGGGGCTATCTTGAAAATTCCCTTCCACGACCCTTATTGAATGATGCGTCGATCAAAAAAGCATAAAAAACTGAACATTTTGGCGCAATCCGGATATCGATATCGTTTTTCGTATTCGAGATATCGAATTTTGAAGGTAGGCGAAAATTGAATTTTTAATTCGATATCTCGAATACGAAAAACGATATCGATATCCGGATTGCGCCAAAATGTTCAGTTTTTTATGCTTTTTTGATCGACGCATCATTCAATAAGGGTCGTGGAAGGGAATTTTCAAGATAGCCCCTTTTAGGGGCAAAATTTTTAAAAAAAATTTGGGGCTCTAAAATCAAATTTTATGTCAAAACCATTTCGTTATCTGAAAAGTACTTGCTTTTTAGAGTATTTTGGACCCATAGTTTTTTTAATTCCGACTTTCCAAAGTGGAGTAACGATTTTTTGAAAATGGGTCCAAATCGAACTTTGAAATTCGATATATCGAAAACGAAAAACGATATCAACTTCCGGTTTGCGCCAAAAGTCTTAGAATTTATGCCCTTTCGAACGATGTATCACAAAATAGGGGTTGCCATTTGAAATTTTTGAGATAGCCCCCCTGGGGCCCCTAGGGGGGCTGGGGGTTTCGACCCCAAAAAAGAAAATTCAGCCAAAATGATGAAGAATAGTCCAAACCGCAACATTTTATCTCAATTAGCAAGAAAAAAAACCAGGGGGGGGAGATAAAAAAACCACCCTGTAGATCAGAGTATTTTCGTGCATTACATTCATACACTAAACTGAATTGTGTAATCTTTTCTCAACCGGTAGAATCATCTGTGCGAATTGAAAAATACGATTAATTGTATACGGAAAATGGCAGCTCTGTAACGGCCTCATCTCCGTCCCCGTTCTTCTCGTGAAATTCTGCGGAAGAACCGCATCCACCGGACCCCATCCTCGTGTTGTGCTCAGCCATGTTCAACTGACCCATCGGGCGGCAATCGTTCAAAAATCACATATAAAACCGGCCCGAACCGAAATCTGCATATCATGAGCTTTCAAATGGTACCAAGTTTTTTGGAAAAATATTTTTTTTAGTATTTTTAATTAATTTTAAAAAAAAAGTAATTTTCCCATTTAAATCAATGTATTTCTGAAAATCTTAGCACATACTGTAATCGTGGATGCGGCGTAGCCAGGCGCAACATGCGATTTTTGTCCCACTCTTCAGCTTCACTTTCCCCGCCCTAAAATCGGCCTTATGTCCAGTCTAGATAGTATTGGAAGTCTTTGATTATAGGGGTAGTTGCTTGATTTGCGCCCCCTCCTCTATCCTTTTCTAACACATGCATTCAAATGGTCAGAGAGAGAGAGAGAGAGAGAGAGAGAGAGAGAGAGAGAGAGAGAGGAGAGAGAGAGAGAGAAAAGGTCAATACCCTGAGTCCGCCGATGTTCAATATGGAATTTGATGCGTATCCCCGAATCATTGCAGTCTGATGAGAGGTCGCGACCTCTCTACGCAATCGGGATCGAGTGATCGACGTCTCCGTACCAATAATCGGAAACATTCAATCGCCCATCAAGTGACGGCAACTTAACTGTCATCGGTATACTCTTCCCCAAAATGACCTCTGCTCAAGATTGTGTTTTATGAGCCCTTTTCCCCACGAATAGCGGTTTCAACCGACGGCGACGGCGGCGAGGGATAGCCCCGGCATTTCCTGCGACCGGATCCTGTCAAAGGTCGAGCGAGGCCGATTCCGATCCTGTCGTTCGAATCCCTTTTTTTTATGACGTTTTAAATTATATAGGTTTTCTGTTTTCGCTCCTCATTCTTCGTTCTATTCAGCTTTTCCCCCTCCTCCCTATTCCGTTTTTATCGGTTGTGGCTGACGCCAGTGCTGCACCTCGGCGCACAGTGGTATCGAATTATTAATTTTTCTAGACAGTTACCGGTATTTATATACAGGAGGAGTAACGGTTTTTTTTTTTTAAGTTTCTGCACAATCTGACGTCACTTTCTTTCAACACAGGTATTACGGAGGTCGCCTACGGACTAATATCTGCATATTTAATGTCCTCCAATTCAATCAATCCAGCTACATTCTATCCAGAGCTCGTTTCAGAAGTGTAGACGCACCTAGACTGTGTAATCTTTGGCGAATTTTTAATTTCCAATCCTTCAAATTAAATTAAAACTTGCCTCCGACTTCAAACGTTTGATTTTAAAGTGTTCCTCAGTGAAAAGCCAATCCTCAAACTTATTTACATTCATTTTTATCATGTAATATGAGAAATAATGTTGGAAGATCTCAAAGCTTATCGGTTCAGGTGCGCCTATACACTTCTGAAACGACCTCTAACCAATCTATCGGACAAAACGAATGTCAGAAGTTTCCTTGAAGTATGCCACCCGCATTACTTATCTCAATGATTTTAAGCATTGCAGGTGGCCTACCTCAAGGAGTCACCAGACATTCTTTCTGTCCCCGACTATACCAACGATCTAAAACTGCAGAGCACAGGTGGGATAAAAAATATATTTAATCGCCACTTTGATCGCTCACAATGAGTCAAATTACATGGTTTCTGGTGGAAAAACATAATCTCTGAAATATATCTGAAACCCAAAACCAAAGGCTCTTTTTGTCCGGAAAAATTCATCGGCATCGTGCGACGCGAATTCGTCTCGCTGGAATAGAATTAAAAACTTGCCTATTGTGTGTCTACAGAATTTTTATCGGTGCGAATGTTCCATAAAACTTTTTTTTTTTTTTTTTTTTTTTTTTTTTTTTTTTTTTTTTTTTTTTTTTTTTTTTTTTTAACGAGGGTCGACAGTTTTCATCTTGGCGATATTATTAGTCCTTGCAATTCCTCCTTATGGCGCAGTCCGGAGTCGCGAAATATTCCTCTTAACGATCCTTCGTCTCGGTTCCGTTTCTTTTATTTCCGTTCCTACACTCAAAGAAGAAGCTATACCGTGCGGCTGCACTCTTGTCAAAGATTACTCATGCATACAGATATGGCACAAGCTATTTCGCCTGTGTTAAGTGAAAAGCGGATAAAACGCCAGCCGTGATACAACCGGGCATACAGATTCTGGTTCGAAAAGATTACATTTCTCACTTTTCCTGTGTTTGTTCGCGGAACTAGTAGAACAAACATCTATGGAACAGTGAACAGTAGAACGTGGAACACGTAACACGGAACAGTTTTGTAACAGGCAAACATTGAAAATTTAATCTTTTCTCTTTAATCTTTATGATCGATCCCCTCTGGATGCCCGGTTGTATCACGGTCGGAGTCAACTTGAAATTCGGGCTTATGCCATATCTGTATGTTTAAGTAATCCGTGTATTAAAGTCGAGCCTTTCAATATGAAAGTGGTGTAGTCTCTGAACATGACATACAGGGACTCGTGTGTCAAGTTTAAGTCATTGAGTTTCCAAGAAATAATTTGACTTGACATTTTGTATGCGGCTTTCGTGGAAACATGAACTCAGTATTATTCAAGGTGTCCTGCAGAAAGGATCGGTGACTGCAAAAATCCAATCTCAGTGTTGGTTTCTTAAAAAGAGCACACGCAGAGAAAAAAATGTTTTAGATTCATAAAGATATATTTTTGAATTATTAGACATAAAGACGTGTTTTAAAATTGAAACTAAGTTTTGTTAAATTTAAAAAAGTTTTAATTAGATCAAAATACCGAATTTTTAATTTAAAAAAAAATTATTTTCACTTTAAGAACAATTAATCTTAGTTTTAAAGTACGTCTTGTTGTCATATAATTTAAATTTTTTTTTGTTTAAATCCAAAACATTTTTTTTTCTGCGCTCCTAGGATTTTATGGGCCCTTTTTCGGAAAAGGCCTCATTTGAATCTGATTTGTAAAATGATGGACCAAGTACGGCGCACCCATACCCCCTTAAAACGACATGCAGTATAGACTGCGCACAGAGATAGAGACCTCTGAATTCGATCGTTCGGAATCCGGGTCCCGGTCGAGCTAATATTTCATTTCATGCGTCACTTGTTTATTTATTATTTATTTATTTGCATTCAATCCCTCGAAACTCGGCCCAGATCTCAGGTGAGTACTGACAATGAAATCAATACGCGCTTACTCATTCACAGCCACAGACAAGTCCCGGGGTCCTTCAGACAGCTCTCCAGTTGGAAGACGAGGAGACTCCGCATAAAATATGTACGCCCGGTTAGAGTCAACTAAACAGTGGCTCTATAGTGGCGCTTCGTGCGAAATCCAGTTATTTGGACATTATTTATCGTTTAAACCCGGGTAAAAATTCGATCCGAAGACGGGCAGATTGTCTACTCAGAAATCCTCAAATTTTTCATTGATTTGTGTGAGAGCTGAGAAAATTTTGCAGCACAGGCCGTCATTGCAAGATTGAAATGCTGCTTCAGTGACGAGCTTCAATTTTAAAATCTAGGATTATGTTCGGCTCAGAAGCTTTCTTATAACGCGAAACGCTGAAACTGACATCTTATTCTGATGGATCAATTTTGAATTTCCCATTTCACTCTGAAACGGTCTATTGCGATGCATCGATATGAAACCATGAAGAAGGTTCAGTCACCATAAAAAATGTCGAATTGAATATGCAAATAATCGATATTTGTGTATCGATACATTACAGTTTCTATTGATGCCGGATGGTTCTGAAAAATCTACATATTTGAAGAGTCCGTCAGGGGGAAAACGATAAGCTTACGAAAATCTAAAGTTTTCAGGGCCCTCTGACGGCATTGAAATTACGTACAAATTGAATAGAGATCTACTGAAGTCCAAGACAATCAACAAGGTGGATGGAAATATATTCATTCTTATGAGAAAGAATAACCTCCTCACAAGTAATTCCCCCGTTGCTTATTGTAATTGAGTCATTCTTTGCAGAAAGGGCCCATAAGGGAATTTTCAAGTTTTGAGAAAACCACTTTTAAATGTTTGTAAACGTATATCTCCGGAACTACTGGTCCGATTTTAAAAAACTAAGGCTTGTTTGAAAGATCAAAATATCACAATTCAGTGTAAAAAATTTGGTGAGGCTATATCGCAAGCAGTGGGCTCACGGCAGTGAAACATTTGTTCATTTATGGGCCCTTCCTGCAGAGACCTATTTTTCACCGTCGATCATTGCTTAATAGGATATAATATTTAGGAAGTTTGGATTCTAAAAATAGAAAAAAAAAAAACTGGATGACACTCAATTTACCTTGTACTTACCTTGGCTGTTTACCTTTGTAGATAGGTAAGACTGAGGATATTTTCCATCCAAAACTGAAGTGAGGCAAATGAAAACAAATAGAGTATCGAAACAGTGATGTTCATTGATAAGTGGTCAGTGAATTAAGATAAGTCCATGCCATTCCGGATCCTTTCCTCCCAGCAATGATATCATCGTCAAATCGGTGATAACGATGCTACCTGTGTGTGCGAGAGTGATAGAGAATGAGTACAGCACGGCACTGCACCGCGCCGCCAGATCCAACTGCTTCCGTCCCGTGGAAACCTAGCGATACGTCAATCATTTTCTCTATTGATGTATATATAACTATGTATATTCTGAAAGCTTAGGTCACGGGCTTGCTGAATCTGTGGTCTCCAGAAAAAGGGCCCATACGCTTATGGGCCCTTACTGCAAAGAATGACTCACTTAATAAGAATGGTTTTTTTTGTGACAATTTTCCTTTTTCCCCTGAATTCTTCTTCCGACATTGACTTCAATGAGCGGTGAAAAGATTTTTCTGCACGATCGATTGATCTTTTCGAGCGCAATGTCGTTGAAGCCGTTTTCGCGAAATAATAATGAAAATGTTTCGTCGTGGCAAAAAGAAATGTTTGATTACCAGATTACGTGAAGAATTTCCGTCTTGGAATTGGCGTTCTTGTAACGAAGCGAACGATTTTTTACAACATTGCAAGTGTATT
This sequence comes from Trialeurodes vaporariorum, assembly GCA_011764245.1. Taxonomy (NCBI): domain Eukaryota; kingdom Metazoa; phylum Arthropoda; class Insecta; order Hemiptera; family Aleyrodidae; genus Trialeurodes; species Trialeurodes vaporariorum. The sequence continues at coordinate 19,082,558 of VMOF01000369.1, read as the reverse complement.
GTCGCCTACGTACACATTTAGCAGTGGCGGCTCGTGAAATGCGATGTATCGATGTCCACTCCATTTATAACTATAGAAATGTATCGATTTCTCGGGGGTTCAATTGCACCTCCTGACGATCGATACTTTTCTATAGTTTTAAATGGAGTGGACATCGATATATCGCATTTCACGAGCTTAGTGAAAAATGATACTGATGTTAGGTGCTTGTCGAGGATATTTATGTCGTAGTGGAGGCTTACTCTCAAGAGCCAAGGGAAGCACAGTTCGTTTCTGAGAAGTGAGGTTAAGCGTTCTATCTTGTGGGGAGGCCGTGGTGAAAAATCAATAACTACACCAATCAACTAAATGCAGTCATAATCAGATGCACATGCAGTAATTACCGAGGGTTGTTGCGAAGGGATGAAGGGGAAAGGGAGTGGTGTTCGCGCTTCGGAAACCGCGTAACGTTCGTTTTAACAGCTGGAGTGGCGCACGCGCTGTGTTATGATATGGGGTGTTTTTTTATTTACCGGATCATCGCCGCGCTTCAAAAAAGATTACATAGTTTCTGCAGTGTTTATATGATTCACGAAGAATAATGATAACCGTAGTCTCGGCATGAAAAAACAGTCCCGTTTAGAATTTAACGTTCCGGGGTGTAAGGAAGATTATACATGTAGCTCTGTGTTGCGGCGCGGTGCCTAGTATACACCACGTAAATTATCCTGTCCATAATCTTTTCGGTATCGGCAAAGCAGTCAGGTGAATGAAAGGACGCCCCTGCCCCCCTAAAGACTTCGCGCGCCGCGTGCATTAAACCGACAATCCTGTTTCATCGGATCAAGTACTTCTTCCCCCCGCGGACGAGAAGCGCGCACGGGTCATTTCATTCTTCGCGGACGGCACGAATGAAATACAGGGTGTCTGAAAAACAACACGCGCAGGTGAGAGTTTCATACTTAAATGTTCCAGAAAGGGTTCGTCCCTGTTTATGAAAAGAGTCAAATCACGCGAAAGAAAAGGAATCAGAAGTGATAATAGGAGATTTTTATTTTTGTCCAAAAATGGTCTGTCCGCGGTTGTTTTGGCCCGTATTTTTCGACTCGTTTAGTTGAAAGAATGGTCCATTGTTTCATTTGCCGTGCAAAAAATCGTACATTGTTTGAATGTCCAAGCGGGTTTCTCTTCAAAAGCTGATGATTTTAGAGAGAGAGAGAGAGAGAAAAAAAACAAAAACACAAAAAATGTATAATAAGTACGTAGCATTGGACAAAGCAATACTATATTAGAAGCTCCGAATTTTGAACTTATTTGTTAGTTTTGTCAGTTTATCCTTTTTCTCAAATCTTAAAATCTTTTAAAATCTCTCAAATTTAACCTTTTCCTCAAAAGAAAAGGGCCGTATTATAATATTTTTATTTTGATACTATAATTGACGGCACAGTTTTTGAAAAATGACGAAAATTTTGGGACCAAAAAATAGCTTAGGACGAGAAAAGATGGACGGAAAAAAGGGACAAAATCTCCTGAAAGCAAAGAAGTGGTCCATCCTTGGGGCCATCATACGCCTTCTCCACTTGCTTTCGCGTTCCTTGACTCTTTCGTGTACGTACAAGGACTCGAGTAAAGGTTACGGTTACGAACTCAGTTTATACTTCGACTAAAAAATTCCGTTTTTATTGCATCTTCCTCATTGTTTCAAAGGAATAAGTATCTGGCAAATGCCAAAAACCTGAAGCCAATTTCTCCGTCTTTACATCTGGTACGGGCTTCTCTCTGAAACTGTGTCCGCCCTCGCTTCCATAAGCCGTTGCTCAGCGATGCGGGCGGCGGGGAGAAAAATGATGAACGACAATCGAAATGTTTTCACGAGTTTTTATCGTGTTTATTATTGCCCTCGTGTGTTCTCTACTGGATGATAGATGGATGAAGTAATCTCTGTGATCGGACCAGATTATTTTTGTGGACAAGACCGAACAGCGGACAGCGGGCACGCTTCCCCCGTCAAATCCTCGACCATTTTCTCGTTTCTCGCAAATGATTTTTCCTCCGTCCCCCTTTTGTTTACTTTTCCGTTTATATTTATTTTCACACCCCTTCGGCCCTACCCTTTTCTCACAGGAGTTTATTCCAAAGAGGCGGTCATGCACCTTCCCTCCTCTCTCTTCTCCCTCCTCCCTCTCCTCCCTCCTCCCTCTCCTCCCTCCTCCCCCTCTCCTCCCTCCTCCCTCTCCTCCCTCCTCCTCCTCCCTCCCTCCTCCCTCTCCTCCCTCCCTCTCCTCCCTCTACCCTCTCCTCCCTCCTCCCTCTCCTATTTCCTCCCATACCTTTCCTCCCCCCACTCCTCAGGGGTGCAAAATGTGCCCAATCTAGCGATCCGCGGATCGCGTGAAAGTGAGGAAATTTCTGGGAAAGTGAGGAAATTTGTCCATTTTTTTTTTTTTTTTTTTTTTTTTTTTTTTTTTTTTTTTTTATTTTTAAAATGGCATAAAGGATTTCCCAGGAAAATAGTGTAAAAATGGGAAAATATCGTTCATTTTGCGAACATACGGTGTTGAAATGTTAAAATAAGCAAAAAAAAAAGTCATCACTTAAATTTTTGTGCGGAAATTTTTCAAAATCCTGTGAGGAAATAAGTCATGGGTCGCGTGAAACTTCCGAAGTTTTGGAACATTTCGCACCTCTGCTCCTTCCCAACTTCTCCCCAATCCCCCACCGTTTAACGCTGAGGGAACAATAAAATTGAACAGTGTGGAAATTGTCTTGAGCTCTCCGTCGAAGCTGTGTGCTTTAGTGAGGTTTGTAAGTACTTACACTTACTTACATACCTGGTTGCGTTTGTCATCGCTGCGATTGCTGTATGCACTTGCAGTATGCTCTTGAGAAGTAGGATTGTCAAGGACGAAACTTTTGTCTGCTTTGCCATATCTGCATCCTATTCTCTGAGAAAAAAAGAAACCATATTTTTTTTTCTTCGCCTTTGTTATGAAATTGCGTTAAAATATTAAAAATGGTTATGCCTGACAAAAACGTTGAAAATATTGCGGAACAGACGACACTCTCTGGTTTCAAGTTTTTTCTTACTGACCTGAGAATTTCCATGGCGATGGACCATTTGTTGGAATCTTGACAATTTGACTTTTGTTTTCCTAACACAAAAAAAAAAAAGATAAAGAAAAAGAAAAAAAAAGAAGAAAAAAATGAAAAAAAAAAAATTGGTTTTGTAAGCGCATACTGTGAAACCATCGGTACACAAATTTGAAAACCTTTTGTTGGCTCCTTTGCTCTTCTTATGGTCGAAGAACGAAGAAAAAGTGGCAAAAAATCAGTGGAGAAAAATAATTAAATATCATCATTTATTACAACCTTTCAAGCTTACAATAGTTTGAAACTTTCCAGATACATTTTTAGGTTTCAACAACTTTTAAAAGTGTTCTGTGATTAAAATTGGTCTTAAAACTTTAAAAATGATGGATTGACGAGAAATTGATTTTCTGATTTTTGGCCACTTTTTGACCATCTCAAACCATAGTGCTTTGTCTCAGTTGGAATTTGCGAAATTCAAGAGTCTTGCAGCAGCATTTGACATGGTACTTACGTCGAGAAAACGGTTGGACCGGGATGGTTTGCATGCGAAATGTCATACATTTTGGTAATGTAGCCACCAGAATTTATTTTGAAAAACTTTGCAATCTAGGAACTCGAAAACTGGCAACCATGCAAACTCCACTTCCTCGCCGCGGTTTAGGACACGTGCGGACTGTGTGGTTAGGTTTGTTTATCATTTTCGTAAGTGTCTGTGACAAGATGCGATGTGAGCCGGAGATAGCTGAAAGAAAGTAAAACACATACAACCCCCCCCCCCCCCCCCCACCCCAAGAGAAAAAATGAATTGCCTCTCTGCTGCTCCGCAGTATACGCTCCCACCCCCTCCCTCACTATTTTCCTTTCATTTCTCTTTGGGTCAGTAAGCTATACTTTCAGTCAAGGCCAGTAGCTGGATCAAGTTTGAGAAAAGTCAAACTTAATTTTGGTTGTAGCATAACCTCATGTTGTAAGAGTCTTCGTCTCTTAGAGTCCCTATATACTATGAGAGTTGCGCCATTGCTGAATCCATTTCTGATTGGCTCTCAGATTTAGGCCGTCAAGAAAGCTCCAAGAGGCAAAATGCAAATGGCGGAGGGTTTGTTTACTGTTCGCTAACTCGCTTTTATTACACATTTGAAGTAACAGTGACCGCGGTAATTTTTGTGAATTTTTCCTCTGCTTGAATTTTATTTTGGAGAACATTTTCTCTTTCAATAACGACCGTTATTGTCGAGAATCTGAATCTAACCTATAAGAGAGAGTGAAATAGTGGCAACAGCGCAGAGGCAAATGGCCATCCGCCATTTGCAATTTGCCTCTTGGGGGCTCCATTGATCCGCTTCTTCTTCTTCATTTTGAGAGTCTTGTCGCAACTCTCATAGTATACAGGGACCCTAGTCTCTGATTAGTCGTCGGTGCGGCTTCGGGGCATCGGTTGCGATCTTGTATAGTCTGACTCCGCAAGCATATTTTCGCGAATGATCCGGCGCTTATGAAGCCTATGTCATTGTTTGGTTTGGGTGAAAATTTGAGATTCGGAACTTGTCGGACACCAAGCGCCAGAATCAACAAGACTAATCCTAACCAATCAGGAGCGTCGTCTATTGTTGTCTCTCACCATTGAGTCACTCCCATCGCCCCCACTTTGAGAGAGTTAGTTTGGATAGCCATTCGAGTTTTGTCACAGCTGATCGCGACTGATGATTGCGTTTCTGACTCAGTGTTGCCAGATTGGGATGAAAAAGCCGTAGGTTTTACATTGATTTAAATGGGGACAATACGGATTTTTATCCTCAATCTGGCAACACTGTTCTGGCTACCCGTTGAGTAGAACTCGTTTCAGACGTGTAGGCGGACCCAGACCAATCTCTGGCAAATTTTCCATTTTCATACCATCGGATCAAAACAAATGTTGCCTCCGACTTTTGATTTTAAAGCGTTCCTCAATGAAAGGCTAGCGCTGATGCGCTGATGACATTAATTTATTTCATTAATTTTTATTTTGTAACATTCGAGATAATGTTGCCAAATTCCAATGATTATCGGTCTAGGTGCGCCGACGCTATACTGAAACGACCTCTATACTGTAACGCCGCACGGCAACGATTGCATCGGTGCTGTGGACGCGCTCGCGATCCAGTGTTTCCTAATTTACGGCTCCCCGCGGGCTTTTTCCGCTTTCTCCCCTTGTCAATCGACCGCTAGATATGCAGATGCAGGATCTGTGTGCGGGAGCCGGCAACACTGCCACGCCGCGACGACAGAGCGCGCCGCGAGGACGTCCTCGATCGCGGAACTCGCAGAACAGAACGGGACGGAACGCCGAGCGAGAGGAGAACTTAGGAGCGTGAGCGAGAGAGCCAGCCGTGGCGTGCGACTTTGAGGGCTGGTCTGGCGCCCGACTGCGTGGCGTCCTCCCCACCCCCATCTTCTCCACCCCCTTCATCCCTCTCGACTGGGTTCCCCCCTCTGTCCCTACCTTCCCGCCCGCACTTCCTTCGCCGCGACGCTCGGATCGGATCGCTAGTTTCCAACCCCCCCCCCTCCCCCACCCGAGTGGCGACGACGACGACAAAGGCACGCACGCAAACCCTCGTACGTGTACGCCCTTTACACCTCGTCCTGATGGCACGGTGGGGGTAGGGGTGGGGGGGAGAGGGCCCCCTCACCCCACCGGATACACCCTAGTTTTGCTATCCGGTAAACAGGGTTGCCGATGAAGACAACGGAGAGACTACTAGAGACCCAGAACGTGCTAAGTTTCCCTTCCGTGTTTTGAAATCGGGGCGAGTCGGATGGCTTCGTTTTTGTTCGGGGCTCGTCGAACGAAACAATTGAACCAGAAGTTGCCTGCTGTGTTTTGAACTTCTCCAATGGCGAAAATCTAGAGCAAAAGCATTATGAGTAGCGGGTTTTGGGGCCCGATCAAGTTGGCGAAAAGTCGGACTTGACTTGAACTGTCATAACCTCACTCTTTGCTCACCACAAGACATCGATGACCCTCAAGTCAAGCTCTAGTGTGGCCCACTTGAGGTTGATAATTGCCTATCGGTTGAACTATAGGCCGAGTTCCAACTCGATGGGGCCCCTGACAAGTAGTGGTGCCTGCTTTCGAATTGCATCAAAGCGCATCGGTTGTAAGTTGTTGATTAGCAAAGAGTCGAAACCCTGCGCGAACCATCCGCTCGCCGATGCGTTTTGATGCAATTAGGAAGCAGGAACCACTACTTGTTAAAACCCGATCCTCAAAATGCTTCTGTTCTACGTGACATTTTGCTTTTGAATCGAAGTTTCGATTAAAATTAGGGTATAATGCTTTGAAATAACTAATCAAACATAACTATTCGGTCTAAGGAATTTTAATTTAGGTCATGAAGGAAACATAACCTATGTGTCCACCACTCACCTGCAGAAGGCGACTATTGGTGGTTGTTCTTGCTGTTGATGAGCTGGAATTAAGGACTCCTGTCGCCAGCTCTTCGTTGGGTCTCTGTCTTTGGGACATTTCATCGTTTCAACTTAATATCATATACTCTGAACTCGTATAAGGTAGTTTGATGTACAGGTAGATGCATACAAATATGGTGAATGAACACAGAGATGCTGTGAACCGACTTTCGTCACGAAGTGAGCTGTGATTGGTCAATTTACTAGCTCGATATATGCGAGGATAAAGGGGAAACATTTGGAAAGTGACATTTTCTTCTTCTTCTTTTTACTGCTCATTTTTAGACCGTGCATCCTACAATTTGAAATGACCCATATTTCCGTTTTGCGGCTATTTTCCTAAGCAAATTTCCTTTCGTTCCCAAAAATTTTCCTTTTTTACACAATCCGCGGATCGCTGGATCGGGCACTTTTTGCACTCCTGCAGGACACAATGATTCCCTATGGATTACGCAAGTAGAACTCGTTTCAGAAGTGTAGGCGCACCTAGATCATAACTTACTATTAGGAGAATTATCAATTTTCATTCCTTCAAATAAAATCAATACAAAACTTGTCTCCGACTTTAAACGATTGATTTTTCAGCGTTCCTCAATGAAAAGCCAACGCTTGAATTCATTTTCATTAATTTTCACTTTGTAGCGTAAGAAATAATTTTGAAAAATTCCGAAGATTTTTCAGTCTAGGTGCGCCTACTCTTCTGAATCATCTCTACGTTCACAATCGCTGATAAAGTGAACCAGCTGTGGCAAACAAACTGACGCTGGTAACTTCTATCACAGAATAATACAATCAGAAGGGAAACTCTAATTCATTTTGAAACATTCTTTACTTCGGGCCGCCATGTTCGAAAGTGAGTATCTTCGGCAATCTTCGGCAGATCTTCGGCAACTGGCCGAGTTGTGATTGGTTGTATAGCCTGAAAAAGCATGTCCGCCATCTTGAGAAGTGAGGAGGCACAGTTGCCAGTTTGTGCCAGTAAATTCCAAATCTTGTTTCCATTGGCTCTTATGGGAGTTTCCCTTCTGATTGTATTATTCTGTGCTTCTATGCTCCTGAGAAAAGTAGTATATCTCGCGAAACGGCACAACCCTCCAAATAAACCAAGGCATCTACTTGTATTAATCTACCTTATAAGTTAATACTCATACAGCGCCTGGCACAATCTCGATTGCTTAGAATACCGCATCTAAACCGTCTGGTAGACAAATCAGAGACAAGAGAGAGACCACGCAGTAGGCTAGGCCGTGGTGAAATTGTTTGGAGATTTGGCATCGAGGCTGTAGATTGAAGAAGCGTGTCGCCTTGTATCAAGCGCGCGCCGTAGGTTTTTTTACTTTTTTTTCATTCTTTATCACCGCGAGTTTTTCCCGATCTCCCCCCTCCTCCCCTCCTCCCCTTTACCCCTCCCGCCGAGCGTCTGTACCATTCCTAAATCAAACCTACCCCCACCCAACCCCCCGTCCTGTAGGATGGGGGATGGGGAAGCGGATGTTCTCAGTTCGTTGATCTGTTTTCAGTCTAAAACCGCTCCAATTTTGATAACCTGCTCTCCCGAGTAGGTCAGTTTGAACTTTGCACCCTGGTATTAAGGTTGACGCCTGCCTATCGAGTATCGAGGGAGCTAACGTGTCATCGAAATACTTATGTCGTTACACAGTTTCATACGTCTCAAGTGTGGACGTTGTTGTAGCTTGAATTCTGGCAACGTCGTATTCTGTCCGCATTGAAACCCATGAAAAAGATCGTACTTTATTGAATGTGCAGTGAATATTCTCGAATTCTACTTTTTTCTCGGGTTTAAATTGTCACGATGCGACGTTGCCGATTGTCATGTCTCGCTGTTTGGAGACGTTTGGTACGTAAAACGTAAAAAAACGTTTGGATGGCGACGACGCATAAAAAGTTTTTTTTTTTTTTTTTCGTATAATTTTACTATACTACCAACCCCCTCTCCCTCCCTCTCCCTCCCCCCAAAGACTTATTGTTAAATTTTGAATTTCCCGCCAATTTTGGCAACTTTCGGTTTTGAAGTGGCTGTCGAATCCAAATTGAATTCCTCGGAAAGGAAACTTGGTAGGAAAATTATACTCTGTCTTTTTTTGCTGAGTTGCTTCAAGCCATCGTAATTTCATTGTTAATGTGTTCGGTTGAAAGTCTGAATTGACGAGATATACTTGAAAGGAAGGAGCACCGTGCAGCTGGTCAGTGTTGAAGAGAGGTATTGGTCGCGGTACAGCTTTGACTTATATCATCATCTACTCAGCTATTGCGAAACGGCAGCGAGAACTTTCGCTACAATACTGAAATTTCTTTTTGCAAAAGCTGATGTGGGGAACTTTCATTGATCTAGCCTTTTTTGTGGAATTAGATAGATTCGCAGGAGAAATAGAGAGGTTTTGAGAGAGATAGATTTCGCAAGATATCTTCTATCCCTCTCATTTTCCGTGTTGACGTCTAAGATGAAAAAGGATGATGGGGTTTCAAGTTCAACCCCTGGTCTATCCTTGCCTAACACACGTTTTTAGCGGTGGAAGGAGGAATAGAAATTCTTTCGATCCGCCCCTTTCTTCTACCTCTCTCATTTTCCCTATGGACGTATAACTTGTAAAATTATGAGATCCCACTTCCTCATCTACATATTCTTGTCTAACAATTTTTTTTTTTTTTTTTTTTTTTTTTTTTTTTTTTTTTTTTTTATGGAGAGAGGAGGAGAGATAAATAATTTTTGCGCTGTGCTACTGGCTCCCGAACGCAGTTAAGCACGGTTTATTGTTTCTCTGGAACAGAGTATGGTGAGCATCAAACTGTCGGATGAATGTATGGTATGGTTGTTGGCGGAGTTCGGTCGTTAATTTTTCATTATCTAACTCGTCAAGCGTGCATTTTTGAAGTTTCAGTGGTGATTACTGTGAAGTTTGACACTAGGTCGTAGCGCGCAATTTGTCAACGTTGCACTTTTTCAGAGGTTAACCCATCAGCGTGTCAAGAGACCGGGAAGAATCGGAAAATATCGGGGATTTTGACCCCACCAATTCCGGAAAAAATTCTGACAAAATTCTGGAAAATCTCGGAAAATCTAATCCTCGGGTCGGTTGTTTCTTATTTTATACAAAAAATTCATTAATCTGATTGACGCTCGCCGTCGAACAGCTTCCGTTTACAGTGGCGTAGCGTGCAATTTGACAACGTTGTATTGTACCCATTTAAACCCGTATGAAAGGTCGAATGCGAAGGTGTTCACCAAACACCCAATATTTCGATCTTTTCCATGGGTTTAAATGGACACTCTTCAACGTTGCCTAATTTCACGATACGCCACTGTTCGTTTCTGCGCTAATTTTGTATTTTTCAACCCGAACGTCCGATTTCAGGCGTTTCTCTGAATACCCTAGGCCTAGGCGTTTCCAGCAGAGTGTTTTTCCAGTTGTCTGCCGATTCCCGTGTCCGGAAATTGACTTGTTTCATTTCTGCTTGCGTCGAGCATCCATGTTTGCTTTCCATTTATTAAATTACTCCCCAAAGTTCTTATTTCATCAAGTCACGATATTTTCGGCCGCTCGAGAGCGACTCTTGACCCCCAACGCCTGCCTCCGATGAATTCAGTAATTGAAGCCGCCTCTGGAAAAAAAAAAAAAAAAAAAAATGCTGATAAAACGATGGGTGTGCTCTACCCGAGAACTGTGCGTTGAGAGCCAATGGAGGTTTTGAGCTGAAGAGCACACCTGTTATTTATGGACACTTCTTCCGGAGACGGCCTCAATTGTTCTTTTGTCGGACCGTGTGCGTAATTGCGTTCGTGCGTTATTGTGTTCGTACGTGCCGCAAACGTGGGCTTTGCATTTTAACTTTAACAAAATTAAACCAGGGCGTGTCATAGGTGTTGTACAATGTACAAGTTACCGAAGTCTCGGTGAAAGAGTGGATTGTAAGAGACTGGTCTCAATGCGTTTCAGAAAGTGCGGATTCTGCTCATTAACTGCGAAAATTTCGCTGTATTTTTTTCGTCAATGAGGTTTTTCATCCTAGGAGGTATGCAATTAGTCGTATTGCGAGGAGCTATTGTCAGATCCATCCCAAAAGCAGGGCCTAAAAATATGTGGGCCGGTGCTCCTGCGCTGAAGGGTTGATTTTTATTTTTTGTTATCACTGCATGTATTTATGTATTCATGTATTCTAATCTCTCGATTTTTAGTTTCAGACATGAAGAGGTTCCACGATGGGAATGCTGGCGGCCAGTTTAATAAGCGGTCAAGAGGTCCTGTCGAGGATGGAGCCTGCGAAGTCAGGATCCTGATTCCAAGCAAGGTGAAGAATACATCTATGTTTTTTCTAAATGTATAGGATTTGGTCAAATCAACTCACTTCATCTTGGCTTCCGAGTTCTGACTCAATCTAAGTCTACCTACTGACACTGTCCTGTCCCTCCTCCACGATCTCGAAAATTGGAGGATCCATGTCATTATGACTCTGGCTCTTCTACGTAAATTATGCATTGAGAAGAAAGGGCCGTCCTTAACTGGCAATTTTAATTATGGTAATGATTACACTGCTTTGTCAGGGTGTCCACAGATTGGAAAAATTGTGAAAAACCGGAAAACATCAGGAATTTTGGCTGTATCAGAAAAAATCAGGAAAATCGTGGAAATTTCTCTCTTAAGTTAGCAATTTTTTTCTCATTTTTGACTTGGTGATGGAACTGCAAAGGATATTCATCATTTCTTCAAGCTATCAAAAGTAATTGAATTTTCAATGTTTCGTTGGAAGCCTGATAGGAAAATGAGCAGAACTTCGGAAACTTGTGCGAAAAATCCTAAAATCCTGGGAAAAGGTCAGGAAAACTCAGGTAACTTTGATTCGCCGTTTTTGGAGGTACCATGTTTTAGAAGTCAATGCTGTTTTAACTATTAACAGCAGAAAACATCCCAAACTCAATTTGTTCATGACGTTTAAATTTTAATATTTTGTGGTTCGGAGGAATATGGAGGTGTCCAAAGTTTAAAAAATTTCAAACCACAAGTCTGTAGGCAAATATTCATGACCAACTCATTTCACATAGATTGCAGCAGTAACATACTTACAAAAAGTAACCCTGTCCGTTTGCAGATACATAAAAGTCTGCATCTGAATTGTTAGTCCTTACGCAAAAGGTAAAATATTACTATTCATCAGGTTGAATCTATTGAAATCTAACATTCTGAATTTTGCTAATTCCCACTATTGAATGCATGTTTTATTTTCTATTCATATTCATAGGTTGTTACAACTTACAACTGCTTTTTTGAACTATGTGTTGTCTTTCTAGGATGTGTCATGATTTAATTCCGCACTTGTTTTCTCGGAGAAAGTGACCAGAAATTCTCCCCTGGGTCACAGCCTAGATTAAATTCAAACTACCCTTTTTCCGTGGTTTAATGTTATTCTTGTGCTTTCAGGTTGCTGGTTCCATCATTGGTAAAGGAGGTGCCAACATATCTCGGCTGAGGAACGACGTGAGTACTGACGCATCAACTTTTTGAAAACTAATTTCAGATATTTCAACAGGACAGCAACTTATGATGGTTTTTTTTTTACTGATTTTTTTATTTTGCTCTTGCCTTTTGTGGTCCAATCATGGTTTTATGAGACTACATTTAGGTCACTCCTACACCTTACTCAGAAATAGGTTGAAGAAAGAAAAAAGCTCCCTAGGATAAGTAGACAATTATTAAGGGTAGCGACTTGAAAATAGGATTAAACGCAAGACCATCAGGCCACAAGAGGTTCCTCCTACTCAAGTTGGGGGAGTAGACAAAGCAAGCAAACATTCCTCAATCATTTCTCTGCTAGATATTTTCCTCGCTTTTCTGTTAATTAGGACTACAAGTGAAACCTTCGCACAGTTTTATCAATAAAAAGATTATCTACTGATCTCTTTTCTTTTCAAAAAATACTTTCCTATTTTCAAAAAAAGAAGGAGCAAGAAGAGATCTTTTCCCTTGAAAAAGTAATTAAGTATGGTTGGTAGGACTGTAGGATGCATAAACCAGTCCTTTGAGTCCTTTTGCTGGGCCTTCTTAAATTTTTCCTCCTATATCAGGGAATGTATTCCTCCGTACCAAGAGAAATTAAGAAACAATGTCGAAACTCTTAAAGTACAAAGAGTCTAACTCCATTTGCACAGTTCCTGATTGGGCATTTACAGTAGCGCAACCAAGAGCTCTTTCATCCCTCTCATCTTCCCTTTGAATTTGTAAGTTGAAAAAGGATGGAATGAGGGGGTTATATGAAAGAGAAATACATTTATTTAGAGTGGCAGTGTAATCGGTAACCTCCGTAACCACCATGGAGAATTTTTCGGATAGGTTTAAATTGTACTTTCGTCCATTTATCCCCATGTATTTTGGTGCGACGCACCAAGCTTTGATCCACTGTGCACCGCACCCAAATAAGTGGGAATAAATGGACAACATTACACCTTAAACCTAACTTATAAATCCTCCATGGTGGTTACGCAGGTTACCCATGAAACAGCTTCTCTAGATAAATGTATATATCCTTGTCTTTATCCCCTTGTATACCCTTGTATAACTTGTGTTTCAATCGAGAAAATGGAGAGATGAAGAATTTCTCGGTGCGCTACTGGCTTTTATAATTTTGCTCTCTAATATTTTTAAATCCATGGTTTTTTTTAACATCCGGTTAATTGAATCCTTTTTTTCTAAAGTTTTCTTTGCTACTGCTTTTATCCTCACAAAGTATGAAGGGTCGCTGATGAGTAATGCCTCCAATGCCATTAAATTGGCCAGGAATAATGTAATTGAAAAATTGAAAAAGAAAAAAAAAATTAAAATAAAAAATTAAAATTAATGAAAAATTAGTCCAAAATGAAAGTTTTAGTTCATTGCAGGAGATTGAATTCTTTTTTTCAATATTAGTACCACTGCTACACATTCACTCTTGCGATGACTCAGTTTCTGTATTCTGTTGAGGAGAAAGTCAGTATCTTTATCTTCAAGCCATTTTTCCTCTGTGGATTTGATTTCATCCTTAGATTTGCCCAACATGGAGTAAAAGCCCATGTGGTTTGCGTCACATGACTTATTGCTCCTCCCACATCTAAAGTAGGTTAGTATGAACCTGATTCTTGAGTCAGATCTGTAGTGACGAACTGGTTTAAAAGCAAGTATGTTGACTTTTTCCTCAACGAAATGCAGAAACCGATTTATCGCTGGCGTGAATGTCTAACAGTCAATGGTGATTATATCAAGGTCAATGCACTGTAAGCTCCATTTTACACTTTAGTTTTTTTTAATGAGGTCTATCCTACCAGATTTTACGGCTTTGGATGCATTGCTGATCAGTCGCCCTTTGTAAAATTGAAATGCTTTGATAAACCCAATATTCTCTTCTTAAAAAAATAAAAATATAAATTTGTAAAGAACTAATAATGATAAAATCCCCTCTGAAAAATTGTGAGCCAAATTGCCAGAGAAAAAAAATTATTGCCCAGCTTTAGTAGCAAAGCGTGCCAAATGGCAATGATGCATTGTGTCCATTTAAATCCATGCTAAAGGTTGAACTCATGAGTGTCTATGCACTTGCAATATTGAGATAGTTTTCACAGGTTTAAATAGATAAATTGCTATGTTGTCAGATTTTACGCTACTCCATTGTCTAGCATATTATTAATACAAAGAGCTGCCAACTCTCAACCCTAAATTCCTTTTTTTTTCGTAGCAGACACTTCTCTTGGCTTGTACGGGCACTTTTATGGGCACATGGTGAATTTTACTGAAATTTGAATATGTTTTGTTTAAATGTCATGAAAAGTCACCTTTCGCCAGCGCTTATGAGGGAAGTAAGGTTGTCCTTCGACTTTGAAGTTTGCTCATCTAATAAGTAATTGAAAAAATGGTTTTTATACAACCAAAGTACTGCCCTTGAATTTCAGACTTAGTTTTCTTTCTGAAGTTTTCTATTTGGTGACATTCAGGCAAAGACATTTTTAAAGCAGACTCTGAAACCTAAATCAGAAAGCAGGCTCTGAAACCTAAATCAGAAAGCAGTCCCTGGTTTTGCTTAAAAGCTGGTTGTTATCCAAGACTTGGCATAGTAATCGAAAATATTACTTGAACTGTCTTTCCAGGAAGCATTTTCCTATTTAGTTAAACTTGTCTCCTGAAAGCGGGGAAACGCATGTTGCGCTGCATTTATGCTTAACCATTGCGTAACCACGTCCTCCAGTTTTGGTTCCTTGAATGCCCTGTATCAGGCACTGTGCATACCCCAATTTTTCTTTGTTTATCATTTATTTATTTATTTTTCTCTCTCTCTCTCTCTCAACTTTAAGAAAGGAGTAGCAGTTATCCTTATTCACATAAGCACAACTTAATGACCTCTTAATTGACCATGTGTATTTCTCTCTCTCTCTTATTCTCCATGCGTTTTATCCCGAAATGGCCTTTATTATTGCCCATCATGAATCTCACGATTGTCCACTCTCGTCCCTGATGAAAACCGAAAATGAAACCTTGAAATCGAAACGAAATGAACTGCCCTCTTGCCCACACAATGTGTCCGTTGCCCACCGTCCTCTACAACGCCCGCCTCAATGAATTTGGACTTCGCCCTGCCCGTTTGCAGTTCCAAGCTTCTGTTACAGTCCCAGATTGTCCCGGCCCCGAACGGTAATTTTTAAGCAACTTCTCTCTCTCATATTCTCTCTCACTCTCTCTCTCTCTAATAATGTATAATGTTTGATACGGTTACCTTCTTTTCTGTAATTTTTTCATTTTTCAAAAATCCATTTTCAATTCAGGCTCCAAAATTTTCTCTTGCGTATGGACCACAGATTTTCTCTCCTTTTTCATCGAAATGACTCAGCATGAGATTAATTTAAAGAAGCAAGCTATGAGAGAGGTGAAATCATTTAAAGGAATTTCAAAAATTATTTCCTTGGAAAGGCTTTTTTTTTACAGCCGTCAATTGAATTTTATCTTAAATGTCTAAGTCCCATTATTTGATATGGATTACTTGTAAAGGAAACAGTCACAGCCCTAACACAATTTGTACCCTATTTTTATGAATTTAGTTTTGTCGTTGGTGTCATTAATTTTTCCCTAAATCTTTTTTATGTCCTCTCCAAGCTATTCATTTATTTTATTTTTTTATTCTTCACTTTCTATTAAATTGTAAGGTTCCATAACTCAAAGAATTTGATCAATATAAAGGGCTCTAATTTTTCAATTCTTTTCTCCTCCATTTTCTCCTCTCCAAAGCTCTTGAGATCATTTTAGGCGCCTTTTAGCTCCAGCTACCCAATTAGGTTAAAATCTCAGGTACTTTACTCCTCTTTGAACATAAAGAATCAAGCCTCTTTTTATTTTCTTCTCTGATTTTACAACATATTAATGGAGTTAGTAGATTCTGCTACGTAATGATCAGTCCTCCTCCTTTGATATTGTAAAATGAACCTTTTAAAGCATTCTTGTACTTAATAAGGTTTAAATTCTACATACATCTACCAATTTCCAAGAACTATGGTCATTCTCAACCTTTTGTACCCCTTTTTCTCCCATCTCCCCTAATTCCTCCGTAGAAGGTAAGTACAATGTTTTATTTTGGGTAACAGTTTCTATTTCTGCACTGTTCGTAAGTATTCAACTTGAGGTAACATCAATACTGTCGAAACATACTGGGAACTGCAGCCACAAAAAAGTGGAGTCTTGTTTGTCTTGATGAGAAATTAACGTGTACTCTTGTGGACAAAAACCTGTGTGAATGTTTTTATTCTACTGCTAAGAATGTTCTGACGGAGACAACTCTGAGCAATAATGCTTCTTCCCTTTGTCCATTGAGGACATTTCCGGAAGAACGGCCCATTAAACAATGGGTGCGCTCTTCCTGAGAATTGTACGTAGCGAGCAAATGAAGGTCTTTAGCTGACGAGCGCACTTATTGTTTTGAGGGCCCTTCTTCCGTAAATGGCCTCAATTTATGGCGCCAATTTCAACAATGAACTTTCAGAGCAGATTTTTCTATTTTGCCTTAGGATTCAGGGCCGTCCATCCCGCATCTAATATATATTTACTTCAGTTCATAGATTATTTTGAAAAGTTTGATTGGCTTTGTTGTATGGAATGAACATTACATTTTTTTGCTTAAAAGTCTATTGGGGAACAGCCAAGGCTCATGGAAGATAACTGAAATTTTGCTCTGCACTGATTAAAGTGCTTTTTCATGATGAGATGGACATAACAGGTTCCAGTATGTGTAGACAGTGTTGGTTAACATGATCGCTTTGGGACAGTGACTGTTGAATGATGCATTTTTGTAAATTTGACTCAAAAACAATCTATATTGAAGTCAAATTAACCTGCTCTATTTCTTGTCATTCAAGATAAATCCTCAGCGACCGCTAGTGACATTCCCATCTGCTAGTTTGATCCCAAAGTCGTGTGCTCTCTGATTCTGCAGCTTTTCCGTTTTGACAGTCATTCGCAGGAGCTAGAGTCAACTTTTCGAAAATATTGAAACGTTGGGTGTTCAATAGCAAATTGTAAGGAACATTTTGCTCCAATTTGAGCTTTCTACGCCCATTATTTTGAGTTGAAATGAATGGCAAGAAATTATTTGTTCTCATTCTCCTCTGTTTGCGCAGTCTGCTGGCACAACAAGACAGCGGTTTTAGACAAATTCATTAAAAAACTTCTAACTCACAGTTTCTTGCCCGCAATTTTGACCCAGATTGTTGATCAAAGAAAGTCCAGAATGGTATCTCAACGCTTCTTAAGATTTGCTCTAGGTTGCAACGCTCTTGAGATTTTCAAAAAGCTGACTAGCTACAGCAGAAAAGATATGATTTCAGTGAGCGTATGACAGGGGCGCTCAATTAGCTGATGAGAATGTCACTATAGGTCGCTGAAGACTCACCTTGACTTGATCTCTTTTTCCATCGTTGGTTGATCCACTGTGTTCAGCACAAATTGTCAGACAACGTGAACAACTAAAAATTTTCACTTTCTTAGTCCTTTCGTTGAAAATAATAAAAAAAGGTGCTGAAGGAGATGCTGAAGGAAGAGCTTCCTCTGCATTTTGTGCTGAAGCAGCATGAAGCAAGCGTCCGAGTTTTAAAACAACTTAACTGTAAAAGAAACAATTATTTATCAACAAATTTATTATTGAATAACTTAGAAACTACTTGACAAGGCCCAACGTTCTTTTAATGTACTGAAAGCCCCTCCCCCCCTCCCCTTATTGTTGTTACAGCAAGAAAAAACTGCTTAACCAACTATGTAGTAAGATAGCCAAATGTCTAGAATTCCTCTTGTTGTAGCCGATCTACTATAAAATTAATTGTCCTAAGGATATTTGAAACTTGGTGAATTTAACATTAGTATCAACAAAAATCTTGCGGACGTCACCCAGACAGTCAAAATTCAAACGTAGAGGAACGAACAGATGGATTATAAATCTTGCTATTATTGCAATGTTAGTCGCAAATAATTTTACAGATTTGAACAACAATTTGCGGCCGTTTTTCGGACTCCCGCCAAATCTGAAATCTATTTGATCATTTCCATGATTTTGATTGTCTTTTTAACATCCTCTGAATTTTCTCGAATACACATGTTGCATTTGTTTTGTTCCAGACTTTCAATCTTACAGTAGATTAGCTTAAACTTTGCAAGATTGGGACTTTAAATATCTTACGCACCTTAATAGAACATAAAATTTGTTATCAGTTGTTAATCAGTCGCCTCTTGTCCAGTTTTCATTTTAGTCTTTCATTTTGGTCTTTTTTTTTTTTTTTTTTTTTTTTTTTTTTTGAGTTATATCGTTTTAAAACTCAATGCTTCAAAATTTTCTCTTATATTATCTGTGCTAGATTCTACTGTATCAAACTATGGGCTTAGACTCCTGTTGTTTTCTGTTGTTTGGTAAAAAGTGATGAAAGGCCTAATATGCAATGTTTAAACATAGTATTCGCTACTCTGTAAGAAATTGTTGTGTTATGGTGGTTTGAAACTTTTCTGATCAGTTGCATTCGGTAGTTGTTGGCAAGGACAAATTCAGTAAGTTTTTCTGGGGGGGGGGGGGCATTCAAGTTTGAAGCGCCACATGGATTTTCTTCATGGATAAATGACTTTTTTTGAGGCCTCTGGTGGGTCTAGAATCTGATTCCGTCCAGTTTTAGGATTCTTGACTTTCAGCTTTTTCAAGTAGAGAGAGCTTCTTACATCAAAAAATGTAATTTTATCAGGAGCTACACAGCCAACCCAAAAAAATTGTGGCATTTCGTTTAACTTTGCAAAAGATAATTAAAGTCAAACTAAATTGATTGTGTTGGATTTGCATTGCACCTTGAAATGGTAAATATTTGTGCCCTTTCCAGTTGAAATCTGGAGGGTCTCTGGGAATTGAAAAGTTGAAAGTTGATGGAAAATGTTTGAGAATTAAATTATAACCCATTGTTGTCTTATCTCAAGAAGTCATACTGTAGTCTCCCCGGGGAAGAGTTGGCATTTTGGAAAACTTCGGGGTCTTCAAAATGCCTGTGAATTTATTAGGGTCGAAAGATCTAAAGTCTTAGAGGAACTTTTAAAGGATGAAGCTGTTTTGAAATAGATATCCCTTTTGGATTCACACTGGTGTAAAAAGAGTAGGTTTCATTAATCATATTAGGACTCTATGAAGGCTTTACTATAGGTACTCACTTGGGCCTATGACTTTTGAGTTCAATTTTAATTTGTCGTTTTATTTTTTCAGTGTCTTAACTGTCGCGGCTGAGAAAGACGCTGCAATGAAGGTTCTCAATGAAGTAGTTCCTGGTTTAGCAGAATATGTAAGTTTAAACTGTTTTTTGTTTTTAGTTTGTTTTTGTTTTGTTTTGTTGTTTTTTTTTTTTTGTAATAGCTATTTTTTAGGGGATTTTGACCCCTCGGCCCAAACACAGAGCAGAGTTGGGCAAACAGGGTAGTACTCGAGTCCCACAAGTCCCGGTATTCAGGATTTGTAAATTTTTTGTAACGAATTTAAACGGTATTCAGAGTAGTGGAATTTCAAGTATTATAAGGATCATGACAGTTCAATTTCATTATTTTAAACGTGGGGTCATCCTTGTTTTGTTGAAAATCTATTCAAATTACTGTTGAAATACAGTCCAATAAATTTGCAAACTTCGCTCTTTTGCTTGAAATTTATAAAGAAAATCAGGAAGTTTTTCACAAAAAGTGAATAAGTCACATTTCTTTTTTTTCCATTGATTATCTTTAATTCGTTTAAATTGTCTTGGTGCGTTTTCAGAAACACATTTTTGTGTCCAAAGTTGATCATTTGGCTTTTATCATGAAACAAGTTTTCAGGAAGTAATAGGTGTACTTTGTTTTTTCCCATTATTTTACTGTTGCTTCCCCAATCTCATCTTTACTTTTTAATTTTATCATTTTGTAGCAAGAGAGTCGTGGCAGACCCAGAGGCGCTCCCACAGCACCTAGTGGCAACGGTGCCCCCCAAAATGACGGTGGAGTCGATTTGAGGCTACTTGTTCATCAGAGCCATGCAGGTTGCATCATCGGAAAAGGAGGTGGCAAAGTCAAAGAATTGAGAGAGGTAAGATTCCCTTGTCCACTCAATTTTTCGCTTTAATTTTGATTGACTAGCTTTACTACGATCTTTATTCTGGTAATTTTAGAATGAAGCAGTACTACCGTTTGCCGAAAGATTGTAGAAGTGGAATTTGTGCCCCCCGCCCCATCGTGTTTTCATATCTCTAAGAAAGCTATTATACAAGTCAGACATTGAGTTATCATCAAAAAATTATTACAAAGAATAATAGGTATAGTGAAGACAGAAAAAGTGATAGTTACAATTTATTAGTAAGAAAAAATAGAAATTTTGCTCTTTACACAATTTTGGATGACAGAATCCCCTCCAAGTTCTAGTCATAGAGAAGAAGGGTGATTTAAAGATCTACTTCAGTGTATTCTGTGTGGGTGATTTACGTGAATGGTCAAATCTGATGTTTGGTCTAGTCGTTTTGCAATGTTGCCACTTAAACAGCTTATTCACTTCCAGAGTGATATGATTAATGATTTTTGAACTGTGTGATGAAGGCAAATTGAATGGTAAATAATTTGCCAACAGTGAAACGAATAACAAACACTTTTTTGTCTTTGTGAAACAATTTACAGAACTTTCTTGTGCATAGTTCAGACATCACTCACTTTTAATTTTCAATTCAAAATAAAGGTCAATTTTATCAACAGCTATTTGTATATCTCTCTTCATCAATTCAAAAATTTAAGATTTCTCTTTCTACAAATTGAGATGTTTTTATGACTGCCATTTCCACTCTTTGTTTTCATTCCGCTGATCAGGCAGTCAATTTTACCCATTTTGTGGAATTGACAGTTACAAGATGGGGGCGTAACTTATCAACATTGCATGGGTATCAATTTTTACTTTCAATTTTGTATCATCAATGCAACTTCAGTTGTAGGGATGAACTGAGTGAAAACAGAATCTTTATCGATTAACAGTTGAAAAGTCAAAATAAGGTAAACTGACAACATTATATTTTATTCATATTTTAATTCCAAAAAATAGAGCGTCCAATCTAACCATACAAATTGTGATTTTAATTTTTCAGAAAACTGGAGCCCGGATCAAAATCTACACAAACTGCTGCCCACAGAGTACAGATAGAGTAGTTCAGTTGACAGGCAAAGCGGAAACAACAGTAGAATGTGTCAGAGAAATTCTAGAACTGTTGGAAACAGTACGTAAATCGTTTTGTTTGATTACAGTAAACTCTCGATTTACCGGATCGCGATTTACCGGATTTCGCGATTTACCGGAAAATTTTTCCGGTCCCGGCAAAAGTCCCATAAGAACAATGTTAAATTTCATTCGATTTACCGGATCGCGGTTTACCGGATTTCGCGATTTACCGGATTTTTTCTCGGTCCCAAGAAGAAATTTCTTCTCAATGTACCGGACTTTGCTCAGATATAGCAGTTTTTTCGCGTGACACGATGCCGCGATCTCAAAGAATCACCATGAGTCACTCTCCAAACTCATCAGTCGCGGTGTTTTGAAAAACGCGTCAAGCGGCAGGGAAGCTTCGCTGCTTTCCCGCGTTGACAGCAGCGCAGCGTTGCCGCCCGTAGTGCGTTGGCTCCACGCGCTCACGCTTGAAGCACGTAGTTTACGGCTTTGGCACTTCAAGAACTTGCCAACATTGGCAACGCTGACTGACAGCAAGATCTGCTGAACCTCTTCGGAAAAAGTAAGCTGATTTTTTCCAAAGAGATTTTTAGGTGAGAGAAATGAAAAACACTCAACAAACGAACGGTTAGTACCAAATTATCGTGTTCCAATCCCCCACACGTGTTTTGTGCTTTTGTAAATAAAACCCTCAGGCTCAGGTTAGTCGAAACAGTGAAAATTTGGGGGGAGGGGGGGGGGAGAAAAAATACCTAAAAATTCCGCGATTTGGCAGCGAAAAAAGCGAGTTTTCGGTCCACGATTTTTTCACGAGTTTTCGGATTACCGGATTTTTCGGCCGGTCCCCTGAAATCCGGTAAATCGAGAGTTTACTGTATTTTCTAATTTTGTGAATTACATGATCAGGCTCCGAGTGCTGAATTTTATTGTCGAGTTTTTTACATGATTTCCTTAAGTTATACGTTGCTCAGACGATGGTCCGGAATAAGAAAGAAACAGGTGTAAACAAGGAAAAGCTGGAAACACAAAGAATTTTGGTGAGGACATCAACGTTTTGGTTTCTTTTCTATCAAGTCGTCGCTGGTTCAAAATTCCTTATTTTTACTGTGTCCTGTGTTTCTTTTCTTTGTTTTCTATCTTGTTTCTTTCGGAGTAAGTTTCCACCCATTAGTCTGGCACACTTCCGTGTGACCTGATTATTTACTGTCAGTATGAGCATCAAGTATGCAATCTTTTGTGAGATGACATTTCTCTATTTGTCTCCGTGGCTGAAGTTATCTTAACATCTTGGCCCAATGTTTTTACTTTAGGATTGTGTGCTGTACTCATTATGCACACAGGTGTCCGCAAGGGGAAGCAAAAGCTTTCACTCAACCATACTTCCTAATCCTGCCATTAAAAAATAATGAGAAATTAAATGCATAGTTATATGTATCAATAAACGCAGCATAATGGAGGCAAGGCGCTCTTTTGGCAAAACTGAGTTACTTTATGCTTTGGATTCTTCCATTCGTAGTACGCAAAATTCCAAAATATTTTGTGAAATTATGCATAAATAATGGAAATAAATGGTGTTATAGGTATGCAGTTCTAGTGGAGTTGAATGAGAAAGCAATGCAGTATAACCTCCTCCTGTACAATTAGTAAAGAGGTACCTTTCCCTTTTTATGGTAAAAGACCTGTTTAGTGTGACGTCACGAAAAGCATTTGATCCAAACAAACGCTCCATCTCACTTGCTCTTGTGGGTTTTCCCAAGAAAAAAAAAATCACATTTTCTGATGCAAATTCGTGCTAGTAAACAACAAGTTCTCTCAGATTTTATTACATCATTTGATAGCACATACCTTTAAACTTAATCACACTACAACAACATTAATGTACAATCACTGTTATATCGAAGAAAGTCTTTATGTTTTGTCCTTGTCCCACTCACAGTTTCTTATGGGCACAAAATTCAAGGCTATAGGCTCATCGGCACCACCACACCATGTGTTATACATTGAACAAGCTTCGATATGAAGAGAAGTTTGGATGATTTAGTGACATGGCGGTGATACTCCCGTAAGAGACCGTGAGTAAGACAAGGAAAAAACGTAGAACATCTTTCGGTATAACTGTGATTGTAAATTCACTTGTGATCTGTTAGGAATTTTGTCGGAGTGAAAAGATACTTTAAGGTACGTGGAATCTATTGGTGCAGTAAAATTTGAGAAAACTGGTTGTTAACTAGCATGAATTTTCATTCAAAAATTTGGATCTGATTTCTTATGGGCAAATCCACGAAAGTGAGCTAAATGGAGCATTTGTTTGGATCCAATTTTGATCGTGATGTCATCACTAAACAGGTCTATTCAGGTTGATTTACTAAAGTTATACTTTAAGGCTCTCAGGGTTAAAGATCAACAAGGAAAAGAGTACAAAGATTATTGGTGAGCTCTGCCTGCGTCTCTGAAATGAGCTCAAACTCAAAGTTAGGTAGATGCAGTAGTCCAGAAAGTTGAAATCGTGATGGGTAAGGGAGCTGTAGTAAAATTGAAAACTTTTCTGTCTCATTAATATCATTCTAATTTTTTCCTTTGACTTTTTCTATTTATAGCAAGGAAGTGTGAAAGGCGTCGATAATCCATATGATCCCATGAACTACGACGATTTCTATGCCGACGAATATGGTGGATTCGGTGGTGGTGGTGGCAACGGCTACGGTCCCAGCGGCCCTCCGGCCATGGGACGGAATGGACCCATGGGAGGAGCAACAGCTGGCAGATATCCTGCCGGACCAAGGGACATTGCTCCCAGAGGAATGGGGTAAATATACATTTATTTATTAATTTTGATTTGAGCTTGAAACATTTTACGGCAATGGGAGTTGAGTGCCCATCAACTAACATAATATTGGATGATGATCAGTTCTACTGACATCCTCGCTTGACCAGTTTAAATGGGCATGAAGGAGCCTGGCAGAAGTGTGTCGTTTGCGGTGAAAGACCCGCGCAAAAGCTAAGACTGCAGCTGGGGCGACAGACGGTTTCTATCTGTCTAAAAAAATATAAATTGTCGGTTGAAATTTCAAATCTGCACAGCAACAGAGCATCATGGGACTCAGAAGACCTGTGGTGTAGATAGTGTGGTGAAGAGGAGGAAACTCCTCTCCACATTTTGTGACTGTGAAGCTTTTAGCAGAAGCAGATATTTATTCCGGGGCTTGGACCGACTGGACCCAGAAGACTTAAGGAGCCTAACGATGAAGGACCTTTTGTGCTTCATCATGAAGACAGGGCTGCTCCATTTTCTCTAAATTAGGAGGCACAACGGGCCTCCTTAAAGGCCTGAGTGCAGACCAGAAACAATATATAATAGAGATCACGCACTTATCTTGCTCATGTTTGCGCGCGGTGCCAACTTTTTTTTTCGGGGTCTCAACAGAACACCGAAAAACATGGACCATACCTAGACTCATGAGAAATGTCCTTGAGATTTTTGCCTAGTGAATCCGAAGCACTGAAACTGCATCAGTCAACGTATGGTCCATGTTGGATGGTGCTCCTTCGTGCTCCCTCTGTTAATTTCTGTTGAGCTCCGAACAAAAAAGTCAGCCACCGCGCGCAAGGCTAGTGCGTGGTCTATATTATATATTGTCTCTGGTGCAGACTTGGCTCCATTCCATTGGGACTCCTCTACTCTCAATTCGATTCAATACGCAGATGGAAAGAGAGATAAGGAGGGAAAAGAAAAAAAAAATGCCGTCACCAAATGTACCAGTCCTTGTGTGCACTTGAGATTCTTCCTTTCCTTTGGGTGTCATGCTTGGTGCATTCCTCTTTGTCCTCTTTCCTCACTTTGAGGTACCTCGGTAGGTTTAGTCGGAGACAAAAAGAATGTCTTGACGACTCCTTGATGTAGGCCACCTGCAATGCTTAAATTCATTGAGATGAGTATTGCGGGTGACCTACTTCAAGTAAACGTCTGGCGTTCTTTTTGTCCTGACTACCTCCGCTCCTTCCTATTCCCTTTTTGTACTTTCAGTCCAGTCGTTCTCTTTGAAATACAAGCATAGCGAACACATAGTTAGGGTGGTTGGACTTTCCTGCTACTGTTACTCTTAACTACTACCTCTAATCTTTGACTCTGTGGAACTTGATTTTATAGACAGATAATGTAGTCTAAAACACTCTGGAAAATTTAGATTTTACTGTATATTCTCTGTTCTTGTTTCTCTTTTCTTATCCCGAGTTTTCTTTTGCAGTGGAAGAGCTGGTGGCTTTGGTGGTGCTGCTGCCTACAGTGATTTCGGTAATTATTTAATTTAGTGTATCTATTTCTTGTAGTCTCTCTTATCTAATAAGTAAAATGAAATGAGATCTTTTCATGGAGAGAAGATCTGTTCAGTATTATCTCCTCTGGCAAACACTTACGGATTACCTGCACAGCTAGTCAGGGAATATTTGTTCAATGTTTTGTAAAGTATTTTGAAACTTTCACAGTCAATAGCTGGGGGGGGGGGGGGGGCTGGTGTCATGGACAATTGAATTGTAATGGTTATCGTAATCAGATCGAATGCGTTGAAAGCCAATGGGCTTACTACTGTGCATCTTGACTGTGCAGGTAACCAGCTGTAACCTATCCCTCACCTCTTAATACTTCAGTCGACAGAAATTCCGACTGGTCTCCCCTCTTAGGCTCTGATTGTCTGTTTTCATTGGAATGAAAAGCTGGAAACGATTCAATCAGTGAAGCCACCCCTAAGGTTGTAGATATAATGTATTCGATTTGATTATGATAAGGTTTACCATTTGATCCTCCGTGGTCACCCCCCCCTGAACTATTGCCAGTTGTTCAGGTCCTGAGTTCTTAAATGAATCCTCAGCAACAAGTAGTGATATTTTTATCCACTGAAGAGGCGCTCTCTGAAATCGTAGCTTTTCCACCTTTGACTGTCATTTGCGGGAGCTAGAGCCAGCTTTTTGAACTTTCTTGATTGTTGTGTTCAAGACCAGGAACATTTTTGGATCACCCAGAGCTCTCTGTAATGTATATTTAAGGTCAAAATTAAGGGCAAGAAATTGTGTGAGTGGATGAAAAAATATATTTTAGAATTTGATCTTGAATGCAACTTTCAAAGTGTTTTAAATAGCTAGCTCTAGCTGAGGCTAATGATGGTTTAAAGTGGAAGAGCTATGGTTTTTTTCTGGATAAGAATGTCACTACAAAGCGCTGAGAATTCGCCTGAACCTCAATGCCTCATTTAAGGAAGGAAGTGAATCTGTTAATGAAGAAAGCTTGGTTGAAACTGAGAGTGTTTAGTTTCTGTCACACGTCATTAACGACCGAAGGGTACAACCAAAGACATTATAGAAGAAGACTGGCCCCTAGCGGCAAGATTTGAAGCCGGTTACTGTCATAGGCAGGGCTTCCCCGCTCGGGGGTATGAACCAAACTAACATTTGCGGCTTATGGAGCCGAGACATAAAACTCTTTCAAAAGAATGTTAATTACTTTTAGTTTTCAAAAGTACTCAGATATGATATGCAGCTTATGTCAAAGTTGAAATTGACGAACTTAAATGCAAGTTTCCGTTAATTTATCCGTTAGATATTTTCGATAGAAAGTACGGCAGATAAGTTATGGGTGCTAAAGTAAACACTGACCAAGTGTTCGTTAACTTCGATTATTAAAGAACGGACGCCTTAAATTGATCCAAATTTCAGTTTAAATGTATGTTATACTACAGTATATAACATATACAGGATGTCAATTAAAAAAGGAGCCAGGCTTAATATCTCGAAAACGGCTCCGAATTTTGAAAAACGCAGAAACACGTGTTTGATTATTTCGAGGGGGACATCTTTTGAGGGGGTACCCAATTTTGGGGGGCCCTAGGGGGGTCAAGTCCCATATTTCAAATGTGGACCCCCATTTTTTATTTGATAATTGGAAAGAGGGTAAAATTCTAAGACTTTTGGCGCAAACCGAAAGTCGATATCGTTTTTCGTGTTCGATATATCGAAGGTCAAAGTTCGATATGAACCCATCTTCAGAAATTCGTAACTTTCCTTCAAATAGTCCAAATTTCAAAAACTTTGGGTCTAAAATGCTCTACAGAGCAAGCACTTTTCAGAAAAAAATTCAATTTTAACAGAAATTTAGTCAATATTTGGTTTTAAAGCCCCCAAACATTTTTAACATTTTTGGCCCCCACGGGGGGGCTATCAGAAAAATTCCGAGAGACGACCCCTATCGAGTGATACATCAATCGAAAAGGCGTAACAAACTGAGCATTTTGGCGCAAACCGGAGGTCCATATCGTTTTTCATATTCGAGATATCGAATGTCAAGTGTCGATTTACAGAATGCGATATCTCGAATATGAAAAACGATGTGGACCTCCGGTTTGCGCCAAAATGCTCAGTTTGTTATGCCGTTTAGATTGATGTATCACTCGATAGGGGTCGTCTCTCGGAATTTTTCTGATAGCCCCCCCCCGTGGGGGCCAAAAATGTTAAAAATGTTTGGGGGCTTTAAAACCAATTGTTGACTAAATTTCTGTTAAAATTGAATTTTTTTCTGAAAAGTGCTTGCTCTGTAGAGCATTTTAGACCCAAAGTTTTTGAAATTTGGACTATTTAAAGGAAAGTTACGAATTTCTGAATGGGTCCATACCGAACTTTGACCTTTGATATATCGAACACGAAAAACGGCATCGACTTTCGGTTTGCGCCAAAAGTCTTAGAATTTTACCCTCTTTCCGATTATCAAATAAAAAATGGGGGTCCACATTTGAAATATGAGACTTGACCCCCCTGGGGCCCCCCAGAGAGGGTCCCGAAATTGGGTACCCCCTCAAAAGATGTCCCCCTCGAAATAATCGAACACGTGTTTCAGCGTTTTTCGAAATTCGGAGCCGTTTTCGAGATATTAAGCCTGGCTCCTTGTTTCTTTGACACCCTGTATAAGACTCGACATTGTTATTCACTAAAATGATTTACTAAAATAGGTATGAAGAGCAAAGCTACATAAGAGCTAATGTTAAATTGGTTCATACCCCTGTGCGGGGAAGTGCCCTGCCCATCAGCCCGTGCCAAGACCGGCTTCACTTTTCCTCTGTGCAAAGAGATAGCAGGGGCCAGTCTTCTTCTATAATGTCTTTGGGTACAACTTTCCTTTTTTGTTGAAACATTGAGGCTAAAAATGCACAATGTAAACAACTGTTTGTTGCTCAGAGCTCTGTTGACCATTTCTACAACAATTTGAAGTCACTGACAAGTACAAAGAACTATCCTTTTAACCTCAACTCAAAAGCTCCAGAAATACTGGTGCACAATTTCATGGAACGTAACACCGTTGATGTGGACATGGTGGTCGTGCAGTTTCACTTTTTATCGGTGAATGTTCGTCAGTGGAGACAAGGCCTTACATTTATTCAAAACTGTTGTCTACTTCACGCCCTCTTAAAAGTAATTTTGTCAAGACAGCATTTCTTTTTCGCAGTAACCAAGTGCCTGAAGTGAATTTTATTTTGGCTTAACATCTTTTGAAACTTTTTTTTTTTTCTACACTAACTCTTTCATACCTCATTCATTCATTAACATTTAAGTCTTTGTCCCTTTTGATTCAGATTATTTTTTATTTATTTATTCTATATTCTTTTTCTTCCTCCTAAAATTTCCTGAAGAATTTGTCATCACTAGACCTTGGTGTCTCAGAAACTGAACTTTTTAAGAATCAAACGCCTTCAATTCCAGACATTTTCAGAACTTCTCAACAGAGTACCCAAGGCACGCTAGAGAAAGCGGTGAATCTCAATTGCCTTTTTTTGGCTTTAGTGTTGTGGGAGGTTTGAACTTTATAGTGTTTTTAAATGGGTAGAGCCACTTCTTTTATTTTGTTTTCAACCATCTTCCGGTGCAAAGTTTTATTCAAATTTTGCAACGTTGGTCAAATACATGAAAGTCTACCTTTTTTTTTTTTTTTTTTTTTTTTTTTTTTTTTTAAGCAAACTTTTTGAATTTTCAACCGTACCAGCGGTTTTTGAGGAAACTCAACCTTGAAATGAGAACTTTTACCTCAAATCGAATTTATCATTGAAGCTTTAGAGACAGCGGTCCCTCACACTTTATCCCTGGTCGGACTCAGAGCAGGTCGACAAATTCAAAATTGGGCTTTTTTGGACTTAAAAGCAAATTTATGGCTAGATGTGCAACTGAAATTGATGTTCGGGCAAAGTATGACTGGCAGTAGCCAGTCATAATTGCCTCTTCTCTTTTAGAGACGCATCTCAACTTATGTGTCAACTCTATTACTCTAACCTCTCCCTCAAATTACTTGACTGGATCAGAGACAAACAGAGACCCAGCACGAAGCTTTTGACAAGTGTCCACTTTTCCTAACCCAATTTTGGTCGGGACTCATCGGCATAACAACCAACAGTCGCCTTCCGTTGATTGCTGAGCTATAAAGGAAGGCTCTGATTGGTCCACTGAAATACAGAGCGGGTGGTTCGAATTCGCCAAGCAATACTGTAACAAAACCCGTTTCCGTGATTGCGGACCAATCGCAGCCTTCTGTTGAGCTCACCATTCAACAGTAGGCAATGGTTTGTTGTTAAAGCTGGTGACTCTCAAACAATATTGGAGAATCCTTGGCTTGCCTCACTTTTTTAACATGGGAAGCATAGCCATAGGGTGTGCTGGGTCTCTTTTTTTCTCTGGACTGGATACATCCGTTTATACTCTTGAGATCAATCTGATGGAGAAATGAAAAGGTACAAATTATTACTGCCTACAGTTAAGGTCGTGTACTTTTTCTCATTGAAGCAGTACTCATGCTTTTATCATGATCAAACAACTTTGATATTATCCAAGCTCCCATTCCTTAGAGAAATGCTTCATAATATTAGGAAAATAGTCAAAAATTCCAGCTAAAAAATTAGCAAGTTGGTGCTCACCTTGCAGAACACGAAAAGAGAGTAAGAAAATAACATAGAAATCCGCCTGAAAGAACCTCAAAATTCGCCAAGCTCTAGCCCCCAGTATCAGCCGAAAGTCCTGTTAAATCACCCACTAGTGACTTGTTCAGTTAAAAGACTTCTCTCCCCAAAGATTGGTGTTGAGAGTATCTGGATTTCTCTAGTGTTAACGCAACTGCCAGGAATGTCTCTGTTGAAAGTCTTTACTGTGAAAAGCGATGAAGTTCTCATTTTGCTAACAACGGCAGCCAGTGCATGCTAGATCTCGAATGAGGCAGAAGAGCTCATGGCCTGCCATCTTTCAGTATATCTTGCCCTTAAATTTTGTCTCAAAATGTCTGGATTTTTCCTAATTTTTTTTTTTTTTTGTTACTTTACAAACTTTTTTTTATTGCCCGGATCAAGTCGTCATATCATTACCTTCCAGAATATAGTCCGCCCCAATCTTCTCCTTCTATGCCGATAATTTTATCCATCATCTGCCCTCCACTCAAGGTTTCCCCCCCTTCACAGGGCTACCGCAGACTAAGAAATATTGCATTATTTGACGTGAATGAAGGTATCAAATAGACGCAGAAAGAAAAGTCAACAAAACTTGGCCTTTTATTTGTTCTATAATTGTGAATGGTTGATCATTTAGAAGGTTGTTACATCACAAGGTGTCTACTTTCAGAAATTTGTCAGAGAATTCGGTTCTATAACGGAGAAATTACGTTGTTCTCCTGATAGTTTTGCATTTTGATGGCGTCAGTGTTTTCGTGACTTCCTGATAGTGAATCTGTATCTGAAAAATTTCCACACCATTGAAACCATACTATAATTTTTATAGAATTTTAGGCAGATTTGCAATTTTCGGCAATACTATCTTAAACTGTGCAGAAATATTGATGAAATGTCAGGAAATTTTATAATTGAATTAAACCAGACACTTTGCATCAACAGTCAAGTTTTGACCAATTAGTTGCCAGGACAAATTGTCTCGGAGTATGCCAGATAGTCAAAAATTGCCTGACACCTTTTTTTTTTCATTCTTTTCTTCTTTTTCCCTTTTTTTCAAAGTTAGCTCCTTTATTTTAAGAAGTCTGCAACTATTGAGCTAAGGTTAATCAATCAGAAAATTATGGTTCTGGAATTAATTTTTTTTCTCCGTCCATCATCTGCGTTAGCTTTGTGAATTGAGGGAAATTTACCTTGTTCGGCGCTCAATCTCCTCCCTCCTCAGCCTCTCCCTCCCTCCCTCCCCTCTCCTCCTCCAAAAACCCTCCCATGACTTGTGAAAGTTTGTCTTGAAGTCACGCTTACTAGAAGCGCCTGGCCCTGTCTTCGGAACTGCCTTTCTGATGCTGTGCTGCGACCGAGTTATTTTTGTCAAAGAAATGTGTTCATCATAATTTGTGCAAGAGCTCAGTTTCGTAAAGTGACCTAGTTTTAATTTATTTATTTTTATTTTTCCTCCGTTCAAGTTTTTTTTCTTTTGCCCTCCAAAGTAATCAGTGTCTATATTTTGTAGGTAATGGTATGAGCGATGTTCCTTCTCTAGTGGGCAACGGTGGCCCTGTGCAAAGTTCGTCTGTCTTTACAATACCGAAAGATGTAAGTCTTAGTTGAGCCAAGTATAAAAAGAGGCCCTTTCGATTCAGTTTCCGAGATTTTTTTTTTTTTTTTCAAAACTTTTTTGTTTTCAATTTAAATCAGAACTATTTCAGGCTGGTTGGTTAAATTTTTTCTTTCTCTCAGGGAAAAGTCTGGTTTTGTCCGGAAACCTTTTTGATTGTCCCAGGTTAATTTGAATTGCATGCTATTGGGTAAAACCTCCAAGCCATGTTCCATTCATGCTTTTAGTTTGATCAAAAGTGCTAGTGCGGTATCATTGAAACTCTTTAATGTAATCTGATCGGTTAGAATCAAATCTGATCCAGATTATTGGCTGATTGGCCTGGACCTCTTTGATGTCTCCTCTAGCACTGTCTAACCATCTACCCCTATCACTGCTTTTCTTATAGGCAGTGCCTTTCATATAAATAATTCTCTTTGTGTCCCTTAGTGTATTTGATCGAACGCTTTGACCTCAAAACCTCTGTTCAACATATTTCTATGATCTGGAGCTTTTAGGTTCATACATTAATCCATTCAAATTTATTCCTCTGTATATTTCTGCAGACTTTGTGGCTCCCTTTTTCTTCAAAATTCTTCTTTGATCCTTTTTCACCTCTATCTTAAGGAAGTGTCTGCAAAAAGTTGAACTTTATTCTCACTCAAGCGAATTGCATTGGTGATCAGTCTCTTTTGTTTGTGGGCCATTTTTTTTGAAAATTTAAAAATTAAATTAAAAAATTAAATAAATAACTAAAAATAATTAAGAATTCTTTTAATTCTTTTATTTATTTTTTTTAATACTTCTCTACCAAATTTGCTATTAACCATTTAAAGCTTTTGATTTGCAGATTGAAATTTCTGCCGGTTTTCTTACTGAGTTTTTGATTGGAAACATTCTGTAGAGGCTCAAAATTGGACCAATTTTTTAATATGCGGTGGATTCTATGAGATGTTCCACTGTCTCGGTACACTGTTGAGACAACCTACGTAGTTGTCTTGACATTTTGTGCAGTTTGTGTTAAAATTCAAGTTACATTCATAGCTTGTCTCGAAAATCTCGAGTAAATCCATGGTCAAAGCAGCTCTTTCAGGTTAACATGGGTAGCAATGAACTGAGTCCAACCACAGTACAATGGTTTGCCGCTACTCACTTTCCCCCCTTTTTAAATGTTACTTCTGATTAGTTTGCTGACAACAGAACATAATCTTGGCTCATTCACTGTAAAGTCCCTGTGTGTAGAGATTTGAGACAAGTGAAACCATGGGCACCCGCCATTGGATGTGTTTTTGCACATTTGTTTATCCTGAGGGTCGTTGTTGTGTCCTGGTCCTATGCAAAGATTACAGTGAAGTAGAGTTTCTAACTGTGTAATCTTTCATAGCTTTCGTTGATTGACATCCGTTGACGCTTTCACAGATTCTTTTGGACATTATAGACATTCTTGAGGTGCATCATGATTAAAATTAAAAAGTTTATCGACAAATAACTCTTTAACACGTTCACTGCCACGGTGTTTTGAGCAATTGTTCCCGTGGCGCCGCGAAATACGCAAAAAAAAACCGCCGGAATGCATGAGCTAGAAAACGGATGCCGAAAATCGCGTATGAAGTAGGAGTGGCGTACCGCCCTCTGTAGGTTGCACAGAGAAGCTCTAGTTCCATGAAAACTTGATAGGTAGCGCTAGCGGCGTGTAGTGGGCGATTCAAACTGGTTGACGAACGCCCGCCGGTCTTATAGGACCGGCGTGGCGCGGTGGGAAATGTTGCCGCCGGTCCCATGAGACCGGCGTGGCAGTGAACGTGTTAATCTGTAAAATACCGTTGGATTCCTTCCTTTTTAAACAAATGTGCAAAAATGCATCCAAAGGCAGTGCCCTTAGAGCCTAAAACTCGCCGACCGATCAGAGGTTGACTACCCTCTAGTCATGACTCTCTACATACAGAGACTTAATTCACTGAGGTCGGAGGTATTTCAGCGGTCCTTTTATTCTAAATACTCTTACCCCTGCAATTCGCTTCAATTCCAGACTTATTGTGAGTTTGCTCTACCATGACTCCTCAAATAAACTTGGAAATGTTTTCTTTTCCGATTTTATAGCAGGCTGGGGCAATAATTGGGAAAGCGGGCGCGCGTATCCGAAGAATTAGGACTGAATCAGGGGCTGGAATCATAATTGGTGAACCAGATGAGGATTCACAACAGCGCACAATTACCATAACTGGTGATTTAATGCAAATAGAAATGGCCCAATCACTTCTACAGCAAAGGTAATGTTCATTCATCTTTTATTTCTCTTTGGCCACGGTCGTATCTAACCTTCATCTTGTTCTATTTGTGTATTATAACTGCTTGTGAATCTGAATTAACTCATGCAAGTGGAATGTTTTGATGGGTAAAAATGGAAACGTGAAATGAGTAAATTTCACGTTTTGATTTCAAGACACAAGTTTTAATTTGATTCTTTTAGAAGAAAATCTTAGAGTAAAGTTAGAAAAAAGAAAAGGATTGTAAAGCGATCGGTGATTTCAAATCACTAAGCTGTTCTTTATTGGGAAGGCATATCAAACAGTAGGTGTGCCAGTTTCAAATCTATTTCTTTGTTTATTTAACTTAAATACAGGTAGGACCCCTCAATGAAAATAATTGGTAAATAGTTGAATAGCTACAGGATTTACTTTTTTATGTTACAGCAATTGTGTTTATGAGAGAGTCCCTATATATGAAAGAGTCAAGACACGTGAACAGAAGTGAAGATGAAAGGGCGTGAGGAGCCAGGAGGCGTGCCTCTTGTTTACATTTTTTTCCAACGATCTTCCCGCCAAAGATTACTTATACATGTATTCGTGTGTAAGTAATCTTTGTTAGGTCAACCTAACCTTCAATACCCGTTGGCTTCTCTCCCAGAGACAATATATAATAGAGACCACGCACTAGCCGTGCGCGCGGTGGCTGACTTATTTTTCGGGACTCAACAGGAATTAACACAGGGAGCATGAGAGTGCACCATCCAACACGGTCCATACGTTGACTGATGCAATCTCGGTGCTTCTGGCTTCATTAGGCAAAAATCTCAACGATGTTTCTCATCAGTCAACGTATGGACCATGTTAGCGGTGTTCTGTTGAGACCCCGAAAAAAAAAGTTGCCACCGCGCGCGAACATGGGCAAGATAGATAGTGCGTGGTCTCTATTATATATTGTCTCTGTTCTCTCCCTGTTTTAATTTACAGTGAAGAGCAATGCGTGAATTTTATTCTGTTCTGAACATACTTTTATTAATGTCTATCAAAAATTTCATCAGTACAAGCTAAAAATGCCGAAATTTTCCTCAAAGCTGGGCAGCGGGG